>SJYT01078377.1:105970-116929 GCA_006410635.1 Cephalophus harveyi
AAGGAATCTCCACACTGTTCTCCATAGTGGCTGTACTAGTTTGAATTCCCACCAACAGTGTAAGAGGGTTCCCTTTTCTCCACACCCTCTCCAGCATTTATTGCTTGAAGACTTTTGGATTGCAGCCATTCTGACTGGTGTGAAATGGTACCTCATTGTGGTCTTGATTTGCATTTCTCTGATAATGAGTGATGTTGAGCATCTTTTCATGTGTTTGTTAGCCATCCGTATATCTTCTTTGGAGAAATGTCTGTTTAGTTCTTTGGCCCATTTTTTGATTGGGTCGTTTATTTTTCTGGAGTTGAGCTGCATAAGTTGCTTGTATATTTTTGAGATTAATTTTTTGTCAGTTGCTTCATTTGCTATTGTTTTCTCCCATTCAGAAGGCTGTCTTTTCATCTTGTTTATAGTTTCCTTTGTTGTGCAGAAGTTTTTAATTTTAATTATATCCCATTTGTTTATTTTTGCTTTTATTTCCAGTATTCTGGGAGGTGGATCATAGAGGATGCATTTTAAAATAAGGAAGCATGAGCCCATTGGAGAGTGGACTGACTCAATATAAGTATGTATAAGCTTGGGTTCTTTCCCATGGTTCCTTCTCAGTCATAGTCCTGTCAATAACTTGAAGCAATTTTTCCCTCATTAATATTTTGTCTCTGGTTTCAGTGCTTGTACTTCATAAAAATACTATGTAAAAGTATAAATATAAAAAGAAAAAAGGAACATAATGAGCCTTAGTCAGTTCAGTTCAGTTGCTCAGTCATGTCCGACTCTTTGCAACCCCATGGACGCCATGGCTTATGGTCCATCACCAACTCCCAAAGTTTACCAAAACTCATGTCCATCGAGTCCATGATGCCATCCAACCACTTCATCCTTTGTCATCCCCTTCTCCTGCTGCCCTCAATCTTTCCCAGCATCAGGGTCTTTTCCAGTGAGTCAGTTCTTCACATCAGATGGCCAGAGCATTGGAGTTTCACCTTCAGCATCAGTCCTTCCAATGAATATTCAGGACCGATTTCCTTTAGGATGGACTGGTTGGATCTCCTTGCTATCCAAGGGACTCTCAAGAGTCTTCTCCAACACCACAGTTCAAAAGCATCAGTTCTTCAGTGAAGGAGATACCCTATGTCCCAGGGCACATAAGAAGCCCAAGCAAGAAGGTAGGAGGGGCAAAACAGTATTTAGAATCAAACCCCATACCCATCAGAGATGTTCAGAGGGCTCAAACAAACCTTGGGCCAACCAGGACCCAGAGACCCGACAGATAGGGAACCTACATGGATCCAATACCCAATTTCAATACAATCAGTCAGTTTTTCTCTAAGACTATACCTAAACTCCATCCCAAACTTCACCCTAGATATTTTTTCAGTCAAATCATAGATATCAATTATTGCATTCATAGATTCTTCAGTATGTATGTATTTAAAATGCTTTACAACTCATGCTTCTAATATTTTCATTATTCTTAAAGTAACTGACTACAATTCTTTTAATGGTATAAAGAACATTATTCATGTTTCCTCCAATACCTTATAGAAGTTTTAACTCGCAATAAGTGTGTGTGAATCAGGAAACAGCGCATACTGTATTTTATTAGTGTAGTTCAGTTTTAATTTGTAGGCTTCCCATCTTTTTTCTTATAACTTATTCAATAAAGAAAACAAGAGCATTGATTATATAATAATCTTGCACCTTCCAGATTTTGATTATTGTATTCCTTTGTGTCACTTAACATGAGCTCCATTATATCTATTTCCTGTAAGATATGCTTGTATTTTATTATAGAAAGTGGATCAATTTTGTTCTAACCAGTTAGCTTTTCCTCTTCATTTTTCAATATCAATATTAATTTAGAATGGTAATAATATTTTTACAAAAGTTAGGATCACTGAGTTTAAAATGTCCTTGTCTTTTTACTTGCCATATTATTTAAACCTGTCTCTTATACACATCTAGATGTGTATAAGAGACAGTGTTACCTCTGTATCCGGGAGTGGGAGGTCGGAGAGGTCTTTGCGGGTCCCGTGGGCTTCAGCTAACACCTGCTGGCAGTCGTGCATCACGCTGGATTGATCGGGATCGGGGAGCAGCGATGCAGGGTTGAGTCCAGTGGCTGGCATGAATCTTATTCGGTCCGAATTCAGAANTTTTTGATTTACATTTTTATGGCTATTTATTTTTACTGTGGTAAAATATATATAACATAAGATTAATATCAATCATTTTTAAGTATATAGAAAAATATGGAATACCTAATTTTTCATGTCATCTTTCCACAGGATCCATGCTCTCTCAGCATCATTACAAGTTTAATATGTGTGCTGCTAAAGTGACGTTTTGCTTTTCTTATCTTTATAAAAAAGATAATAAGGATATAGCTGAATATCTGGCTTGGTTTATATCTCAAATATATCTCATCTTAAAATTCTTATTATGGAAAAGATGTAACATCATTTGAACTTTTATCATTGAAAATAGATTTTACTGTTTTGTCAGTTTGTTGATATAATGTTTGTCATGAATATATTTTAGGCAAATTACATAAATAGCATTATTAATTTTATCTATTACTGACTCTATTTTGCGAATCACAGTCAGGACTTTGCCCTACTTTCAAGTCTGTATGTGCATTCATACATTTTTCTTTTTTCCTGATACTTGTAGTGTGGAGTTATCTTCTTGTCCTTTCTTCATATAGCTATGGTGTTATTCCAACACTACTAATTATAATTAATATTTTTTGCTCACTGATATCTGATGCTATGGTTATAATATACTAAGTTTTTCTTTGCAAGTATGTCTATTTTCAGATTTTGTATTTTGGTCCATGTAGATTACGATATCTAACTCTCTTAACTATAGAGGACATAAACCACACTTCATATGGAGTGGGGGGTTAGAATATACTGTTCATGGTTTATTGGTTTTACTATTCTTTCTTTCTGTTTCTCACAGGAATATTATAATTAACTTTTGTATTTAAAGAAAGTAAAAAGATGTTTTTATTGCAATCATTACATTTGCAAATTTAAGACTTTTACTGATAATCACATGCATAGTTGATTTTGTAGGCTCTTGTAGTGCAGTCTTTATCAGCTTTTATAACATTACATTCACCTTGTAACAATAATTTTGAAGTTTTTCCCCTTTAAAATAGTTTAAGTAATACTGGGATTATCTTTAAGTTCTTTAAAGCAATTCACTTGTGCAAGTAGGCTGAGCTTAGGTCAATTTTTAAAATATATCTTGATTTTGGGCTGCTTGTGAAATTTTCCCTGAGACATAATATTGTATAAGTCTTAATTTTTTTCAGAAAAGTATTGACAATTTTTAATATGTATTTTTTGCTCCTGTTTTTGTTTTCTTATCTATATATGTCTATACAGACAGATACATAGGTAAGCAGGTAGACAGATGGATATGCAAGCTCAGTTGCTTTGGTAGTATCCGACTCTTTGCGACCCCATGAACTGTAGCCCTGCCAGACTCCCCTGTCCATGGGATTTCTCAGGCAAGAATGCTGGAGTGGCTTGCCATACCTTTCTCAAGGGCATCTTCTGGATAGGGAATCAAACACGTCTCCTTGCAGCTCTTTGATTACAGGCAGATTATTTACCCAGTGAGTGACCTGGGAAGATCGGATAGATATAGATATACATATAAGCTTCTTTCTCTATTTCTCTATCACTTCCATCCTCACCCAGAACTTCTGGAGGTGAAAGACCTAAAAACTATAAGACATTGCTAGAAAAAAATTAAAAAGACACAAAAGAAATGGAAAGATTGCTCATTTTGCTCAGGCATTAGAAGAATTACCATGGTTAAATGTGCATACTACTTAAAAGCAATCTACAGATTCAATGCAATCCCTGTCAAAATCCCTAAGATATTTTTTACAAAAATAGAGTAAAATAGATAAATAAATAAAATAAAATCCTAAAATTCACATGGGACCAAAAAAGACCCTGAATAGTCAAGGCCATTCTGATAAAAAAGAACAAAGCTGGTAGTATCACACTCCTTGATTCAAATATACTAAGCTATAGTAATCAAAACAGCATAACATTTGCAGAAAAAGACTGACAGATCAATGGAATAGTGTTTAGAGCCCATAAATAAAGCCACTCATGTATAAACAACTAATTTAACACAGAGAAGCCAAGAACATACAATGGAGAAAGGAAAGTCTCTTCAATAAATCAGTTCAGTTCTATTCAGTTCAGTCACTCAGCCGTGTCTGACTCTTTGCGACCCCATGAATCACAGCACGCCAGGCCTCCCTGTCCATCACCAACTCCCGGAGTTCACTCAAACTTATGTCCATCGAGTCGGTGATGCCATCCAGCCATCTCATCGTCTGTCATCCCCTTTTCTTCCTGCCCCCAATCCCTCCCAGCATCAGAGTATTTTCCAATGAGTCAACTCTTTGCATGAGGTGGCCAAAGTACTGGAGTTTCAGCTTTAGCATCATTCCTTCCAAAGAAATCCCAGGGCTGTTTAGAATGAATTGGTTGGATCTCCTTGCAGCCAAGGGACTCTCAGGAGTCTTCTCCAACACCACAGTTCAAAAGCATCAATTCTTTGGTGCTCAGCTTTCTTCACAGTCCAACTCTCACATCCATACATGACCATTGGAAAAACCATAGCCTTGACTAGATGGACCTTTGTTGGCAAAGTAATGTCTCTGCTTTTCAATATGCTATCTAGTTTGGTCATAAATTTTCTTCCCAGGAGTAAGCATCTTTTAATTTCATGGCTGCAGTCACCATCTGCAGTGATTTTGGAGCCCCCAAAAATAAAGTCTGACACTGTTTCCACTGTTTCCCCATCTATTTCCCATGGTACTGGGCAAGCTAAACAGCTGCAGGGTATAGAATGAAACTAGATTATATCACACACAACAGTTAACTCAAAATGGATTAAAGACTTGGATGTAAGACCTGGAAGAAAGCCCTTTAAGACATAAAATACCTTGAAGAAAGCATAAGCAGTATATTCTTTGCCATCAGTCTTAGCAATCAATGTCTGTTTTGTTCTGGTTCCTTAAGCAAGGGAAATAAAAAGAAAAATAAACAAATGGGACTACATCAAACTTAAAAGTTTCTGCACATGAAAGACAATAATCAATAAATGAAAAGACAACCTATTGAACTGAAAAAGGCATTTGTAAGTCATATATCTGATAAGGGATTTATAACCAAATTATGTAAAGAACTCATGCAACTCAATAACAACAACAACAAAAGCAAAAAACCTGATTGAAAAATGGGCAGAGAATCTGAATAGACATTTTTCCAAAGACATACACAGATGGCCAACAAGCACACAAAAAATATGCTCAGTATCACTAATTATTAGGGAAATGCATATCAAACCACAATGAGATATTACCTCATGCTTTTTAGAAAGGCTATTATGAAAAGACAAGAAATATTAAGTATTGGAGACGATGTGGAAAAAAGGGAACTTTTACATACTGTTGATGGGAATGCAAACTGGTGCAGCCACTAAGAAAAACTGTAAGGATATTTCTCAAAAAGCTAAGAACAAAACTTTCATATGATTCAGTAATTCTACTATAGGGTATATTTCTGAAGAGTACATAAACACTAATTAAAATATATGCACACACACCACTATCCTCAGCACAGCACTGTTTACAATAATTAAGATATGGAGGCAACCTAATTGTCCATCGACAGATGAATAAAGAAGATGTAGTAAAGATATATGAGGAATACTACTCAACCTTATAAAAACTAAATTTTGTCATTTGTGACAACATGGATGGCCATAAAAGGTTTTATGCTAAATGAAATAAGTCAGACAGGTAATGACAAATACCATATGATTTCACTTGTGCATAGAATAAAAGTTAATAAAGCAAACTAAACAAAACCAAGCCAAATATACACAAATAATAGACTGATGGTTACCAGAAGGAAACGGCAGCGATAATGGGAGGAATAGGTAAAGGGAATAAATTTTATACTGAGAGACAGAAATTAGACTTTGGTGGTGAGTATGCTGTAGGGCGGTGGCTCAGACAGTAAAGAATCCAGCTGCAATGTGGGAGACTTGGGTCAGTCTCTGGGTTGGGAAGATCCTCTGGAGAAGGAAATGGCTATCCACGCTCATATTCTTGCCTAGAGAATTCCATGGACAGAAGAGCATGGCAGGCTGCAGTCCATGGACTAGGAAAGAGGTGGACATGACTTAGTGACTAACACTTTCACTATTTTTTACAAAAGTTTAATAATAATGCTGTATATATGAAACATGTAACTTTATAAACCAGTGTACCACAATAAACTAATCAATTAAAAAATAAAGAAGCATCAATTGGATCTTGTGGTTAAAAGCAGACCAAACATATGATAGGCTATATATTGAATTCACAAATACACTGTTAGAAAATACATGAAAATTAAAATAGAGAACAAAGAAGACAAACAGGGAAAAATAATAATAAAGCATAAGAGACACATGGAAATTGGTCAAAAAAGAATCCACAAAGGAGAAAGAAGACAGAGAATTAAGATAGAAACAAAGCTTGAAAAAATAATTTCCCATATAAGCTGAAAGATAATGCCAATGAATCCCAGTGGAACAAATACAAAGAAAAACATACCTAGGTGTAATCAAATTTTTGAGAATCAGACAAAGTGGCAATATTAAAAGCAGCTGCAGGGGGGAAAAACTATCTGACCTTTACTAGGAAATATATATATAATTGATAGTTAAGATATTAAAAGAAAATGGAAGTTAGGCAAAGAAAAAAAGGTACCTAAACTAAATCCAGTTAGTGTGGGAGCCTGGCAAACATAATTTGCTGGATAGCTTTCCTCTTGCCCTCTCCCCCACAAGGAGCAACACAGGGAAAGTTCAGGAACCACACAGGAGAACAAAAAGATAAACTCTTCATACTGTGGGAAACCAGGTGAAATAGTTGCCTTAGGGACATGAAGCTTTTACATGTAAGTGGAGATTTCAAGTAAGAAGTTGAATATATGAGTTTAGACTACAGAGGGAATTCCTAGAATTCACATACCATATGTAATTCTTCTAAGACTAGCATGTAACAAAAGAAGTACCTCAGAGTGCTCAACAAATGCAAGATTCAAACTAAGACTAGTTTTAAACCTCATAAAAATATTTTTGCTTGATGTTCATACACTAAATTTGATATTCTAATTTGTCATAGATAGTCCAGAATCCAAGTATATGGATTCCATGATTAAAGTATAGGTTCAAAAACTGCATACAATAACACTGTCAAATTTCCCAAGATTATTATTCCCATCCTGCCCATGATTAAGTTTACATAACTATATGAATTTGAGAAAGCAAATCTAATTAGATTGCTGCAAAAATCATATACATGTGTAGGGTGAAGGTGAAGTTGCTCAGTCGTGTCCAACTCTTTGCGAACCTGTGGACTGTAGCCTACCAGGTTTCTCCATCCATGGGATTCTCCAGGCAAGAATACTGGAGTGGGTTACCATTTACTTCTCCAGGGGATCTCCCCAACCCAGGGATCAAACCCAGGCCTCCCACATTGGAGGCAGACGCTTTAATCTCTGAGCCACCAGGGAAGCCCCATAGTTTTACTGATAATAATATTATCTATATCACCAGCTATTCTATTTCATCAGCTCTCTTAGGATAAATTTTCTCTGTGATCAATGCACAAATATGTGTGTTCTCCTTTTGTAATTTTTGCCTTAAATTTTAGAAACTCTGAATTAAGCGATAATGTTTTCTCATTATATTTAGAGGTAAATATGTTGCCTATTTCTTGCAAACAGACTTCTCAACATGTATTCTATGTAGTGAATTCATACTCTGTTTGCATTTCTTATTTTCCTGCCTCTTTTGGGTTGATTTGTGTCCTGCCCAGGAAAGATTTATTAAGTTAGCTTTAAACTTCAGTACCTGAGAATGTGACTTTCTTTGGAAATAGGGTCATTGAAGATTAATTAGTTAAGATGTAGTAGAGTGTGCCCTCGGAGAAGGCAATGGCAACCCACTCCAGTACTCTTGCCTGGAAAATCCCATGGACGAAGGAGCCTGGTAGGCTGCAGTCCATGGGGTCGCTAAGAGTCGGGCACGACTGAGAGATTTCAGTTTCACCTTTCACTTTCCTGCATTGGAGAAGGAAATGGCAACCCACTCCAGTGTTCTTGCCTGGAGAATCCCAGGGATGGCAGAGCCTGGTGGGCTGCCATCTATGGGGTCGCACAGAGTTGGACACGACTGTAGCGACTTACCAGCAATGGTGGCAGAGTGTGCCCTTAATCCACTATGACTGGTATCCTTATAAAAAGAGGGAAGAGAATGTGTAGACACAGATACATAGGAAGTATACCATTGACGGCAGCAACAGAGATTAGAGTGAGGAAGCTCCAAGCCAAGGAACACCAAGCGTCGACAGCCACCACCAGAAACCAGGAAGGGGCAAGGAAGGATTTTACTTCAAAGGAGCATGACCTGCTGACACCTTGGCTTCAGATTTGCTCTCCAGGACTGTGAGATCATAGATTCCTACTGTTTTAACCCATCCAGTGTGCAGCACTTTGTTACTGTAACCCTAGAAATATAACGTTGCTGTTGCTTACTCACTAAGTCATGTCTGACATTTTGAGACCCTGTGGACTCCAGCCCACCATGCTCCTCTGTTCACGGGACTTTTCAGTAAGAATACTGGAGTGGGTTACCATTTCCTTCTGGTGATCTTCCCAATGCAGGAATTGAACTTGTCTCCTGCAAGGGCAGCTGGATTCTCTACTGCTGAGCCACCAGGGAAGCCCCTAGGAAAATAATACACTGCTTTCATACTCAATTCCTTCACTTATTTTTGTTTTCTGTTCACTCATTGTATGATATATATTTTAATTGAATTCCGCTTTCTCATGAAATGAGCCAGAACTCCTTTGTCTATCCATTGACCATCTATTCTGTAATATAAAAGCTTATGATGTGATTCATGCTTTGGAGCACCTTCCTTACTGATGGTTGTTTTAAGACTTAATGCCCATGAATGTTAATGAAAAAAACATAAAACAACAGAAATCTAAATTATAAAAGGATCAGAGCAAACAATACCATTATAAGCATTTAGAGCCAGGATTAATTAGTGTAGGCCAAAGTAAATAATAAATAGGAAACGTATCTATAAGTCAGAATTTAAGCTGAAGCTTAAAGAGTGGATAGGAAGGATTTTAGCTGGTGGGAAGAGAGGATGCTATTTCAGGAAGGAAGCAGCTTGTTCAATGTTAGGATGATAGGCAAGTGCGTGATGCAAATAAATGATGATCCTGATTCCAGAGAAAGCTCCACAGTTGGGAGTATGGAAAACAACCTTGTCCAAGTGGGAGGTAGAAAACTTGCAGAGAATGTGAAAAAAAATAACACAAGAAGAAAAGTTTCAATCTCTTTAGGAAGGCTATTGGGAGCTGTTGTAGATTTCTGAACACTAGTAGAATAAATGGACCTAAGGGAGATTAATCCAGACATAGTGTGAAATGTAAGTCAGAGTTGTGAAAAGAAAAATGAGTCTCAGAAAAGAATCAAGAGAAGAGAGCCCGAGAGTTACTTTAGAAAACTAGCTAAAGAATCCAGACATCTTATATTCGGTGACTAAATAAATGCCACTGACCTGAGAAAATCAAACTAAATCCTGAATTCTAATTCTTCTATTACTGCTTAATTTCTCTTTTTCATCAAGATTGGATTTGAGCCATTAACACCTATTTCAGGGATCTTTTCATTGATAATAAAAGATTTCTCTACCTAACTTTGGAAGACCTTATATAAACTTTAATTTTCAAAAGCACCTAATATCCATGGTATATGAGTATATCTACAATGCTCACTACTAAGGCTTGGTTTTGAGAGAATGCCAAGTTTGAAATTTTTAGCTATGTAATCTTAATTTCCAAGTTGTGTTAGTTTTGCTGACTGTAGGACCTTCCTTTCCACCTTATTATTGTCTCTTTCCTTGAGACTACTCTAGCTAGCTTGTGTATTTCAGACAGGTGACTTCTACTTTCTTGATGCTTTTCCCTTTGAATTTTATCTTCCTCATCTAATCTCTTTTAGAAAATGTAGGCTCTTTATATACAGATTTCAAGGGGACTTCTCATGGCATAATTGATTTTGAGGACTCTTTGGCCTGATAAGTCTATTTAGATTGAAATTTATGGAAGTAATTCAAGACATCACTCAAATTGCAATATCATCAGTATTATTATTTTTTTGAGCAGTGACATTGAAAATCCATTATGTTCATTTTAAGAAAAAAAAGGGTTTGTAGACATTTTCATTTTTTTAATATAAAATATTTCTTTTTCATAAAATATGTTTCTAATGAACAATCCTTGAGCTATTTATGCAAATTTAGCTCAGGGAAAAGAAGCAGCAAGCAGAGTGGAAATTGAAAGACACTGAATATTCTAAGTATGTTCATTTAAGACTCACTCAGATTTGTAGAATAAAAAAGAATAATCACGATTCAGAAAAATGGGATGATTGAAGATTAGAAATAAAAAAAATCATGTTCTATAACTAAAAACATTTTGGAGATGATGTAAGTTATAAAGTTCTGATAGTTCTTTGACTCACAGGTAACTTGGCATTCATTCCTTTTAAAAATCTCCATTTATTGCTGGAAAATCAGCCTACGGGTTACATGACAACATGTATTGCATTTTGAAACTTAAATTATCGAGTTAGCAATTTTTTCCTAGGCATGTATTATCCTTGACAGATAGAGGATAAATAATTTTATACCATTTTTTTCAAAATTCATCTTGCAACTTTTAGCTGTATCAGTTGTATAGACTGTAGTTAATATAACAATATGAAATAGCATTAATTGTGTATTTTTAAAATTATATATTTTTACTAACTGCTTCTTTAATATGAAATAAACTTTATTTTATTCTCTGGTGG
>SJYT01078377.1:117733-128580 GCA_006410635.1 Cephalophus harveyi
TGAAAACTGTATGTAAAAACCCAACTCCTACAATATATATCTATTTTTTTATACTTGATAATGTCATTATTTTATATTATCAACTGTATGATGCTATAATGTGAAAATATGACTACTTTTCTAGAACATAAGCTCTTGAAGGCAGAAGCTATAAACCTTTAATAGGTAGTAGTATCTAACACAATTTTACTTAGTGATCTGTATATGCTAAGTGCTTAAAAAATTTACTGATAAATGAGTCAATGAATTATTTATGCTGCTTACCAATCTTGTTTTATTCTTGTGTTTGTTTCAACAGAGGGCCATTCATCTCTAGGCATTTAATTTAAATGAGTATAGTTATCCTTGGGCTTGGGGAAAAAAACTTAATTTAAAATTCTTTTAGACAAGAAAAAATGGACTATTTCATATAGCCATTCATAAATGTTTTCCTAGGTTTTCCATTTCAGAGTGCTCTCCAAAATTTTTGTGAAGAACTGTGATTGATTTACAATCTCTTTACTCATTCAATTTTTAATCGGCAATTTTGCATTTTTCTTTTAAAGAATATACAGCAATTTCAATAGGCTTGTGATTCCAAATCACTGTAGGAGAGATATTTTTGAGGGCTAATGTGTTCTTATGATACCCTGATTTTTTTTTTTTTGGGGGGGGGGTGGTGTGGGAGATCATTGTGTGTAGCTTATGGGGTCTTATAATTCTCCAATCAAGGATTGAACCTGGGCCCTTGACAGTGGAATCATGGAGTCCTAACCACTGGAGGTCCAGGGAATTCCCCCCTGATGGTATTTTGAGTGACTGTATCTTGATTTACAATATATGAACACTAAAGGAATGTATAGAAAGAAAAGGACTTTCACTTGATTTCTTCTCATAGTGACCACTGACTACTATTTAGCAAATTCACTCATCAGCATTTATGCAAAATACCGATTTAAAATAGTATTGCAATTCCTAATCAAGGGGCATACATTACCATAGTCCGAGGGTCTTTTTGAAAACACATGAACTCCACTAAAAATCATTCTCATGAAGATCAGTGCTGGGGTCCAGCCCCGATGGATCCAGGGTGATTCAAAGGGGAGACAGATAGGCGAGGAAAAAACTTATTTATTAATTAATGTAAGATTAGATTAAGAAGGAATAGTGTAGTAGGAAAAATAAGTAGAGAAAGGAGGCTGAATAACTTGGCTTAAGGGGAAGACCAATAAAATCTCAGGACAAGAGATTTGCACCATCTACATTGAGCCACCGGCGCCCACTTGAATACTGAAGGGTGCCCCACCTCGGGCTCCCTTTCACGCAGGTCTTAGAAGTCAGGACAAGTAAGTAGATGTGGTGAGCCGCCCCGCTCCAGATGGGAATTCAGCCTGAAATTAGAGTAAAGAGGAGAGGGAGGGAGAGGGAGAAAAAGAGAGAGAGAGAGAGAGACACAGGAGGAGCCAGATTCCCAAGAAACTAGGCCGAGAGACTAGTCCTAGAAACTGGTCCATCCTTTATTGTTCAGAAGGCTTTTTATACATTTGATAAAACATGGAGATCAGTGGGTAACACAAAGTTATGCAGCGTTAGCAGCCCAGACTCTTATCAAAACCAGGCTTTTCTCTCTGCATACCTAGTTGTATACACAAGTCTTAGGTAATTTACATCATCTTCCGGCCAAAAGGGCCAATTAACATTTTACAGCCCTTTTTCTGATCAGGTTTGTCAACCAGAAGGCTTATTTGTGTTGTTCTTCTCAAAGTCTGGTGCCACTCTCAGAAAGCACTAAATAAAGTTACATTCTTACATAGCAAAGATACAGCAATTAATGGCATCCCACTCCAGTACTCTTGCCTGGAAACTCCCATGGACAGAGGAGCCTGGTAGGCTGCAGTCCATGGGGTCGCTGAATCAGACATGATTGAGCGATTTTACTTTCACTTTTCACTTTCACGCATTGGAGAAGAAAATGGCAACCCACTCCAGTGTTCTTGCATGGAGAATCCCAGGAAGGGCGGAGCCCAATGGGCTGCCATCTGTGGGGTTGCAGAGAGTCGGATACGACTGAAGCGACTTAGCAGCAGCAAAAGGAGTACAGTGATTTACAACAAAAGAAAAGTAATTAACTCAAAAGTCTAGTGTTGCTAACATCAAAACTACTATATATCTTTTTCTACATCCTGATTACATTGATTAACATCCTCCCAGGAGCCTAAAAGATAAAGAATATGGAGACCTGGCAGCAGTCATTGAGTCAACAGTGAAAACCCTCTACCAATATAATTTTTAACTCTTTAGAAAAGGCTCTGTATCTTTAAGATGCTTTTAAGCTTTGTGCCTCTTGCGGTTGGGGGGCTGTAAGCAATTCACAAGCTGTAAGAGGTCTGGGGGAACCTGTTAGGCAAGCTAGAGAGTTATCAGAGGGGGTTTGAGCTGAAACATCCCTTTCAAATGCAGAAGACTAAAGCCCTGAGTTGACTTTTTCCAGAGTGTGTCAGAATAGTGGAAAAGCAGAGTACAAAGGCTGGCAGATTTTTGGTTTTGGGGGTACATGCTCAGGAAATACCAGGGGGAAAACCTGAGGTCTGATTTAGCCTTGCCATCAGAGCTCTGCCACATGACCTTGTCATAGGTGGAATTCCTCACGCTAGCTCCCGGCAGACCAGGAATGGCAGTCAGCTGTATGTAACTGGGGATTTTACTCAGGTGATTACTATGAAAAGTCTTATTGTAACTACTGGATTGTAGGCATACAATGTTCATACTAAGAACACAAATTTTTATTCCAGCTAAATCGGGTACATATAGGTTCATATGGTTTCCTTGTCTATGGCTTGTCTAGAAGTTAGGCCAATAAACAATTGATTTATCCTGGTGATGTTGATAGTATTATTTTTCCAGGCTGGGTGTGGTTTTATGAATGAAAAGCTAGAAAAAGTAAAAATTCATAAATATGGTTATGTGCAGGTATACATTATCTTTAAAATGAATTTTAGACAACTAATACTCTAAAAGGCTCCCAAAACCCTAATCTCTTCCAAGTAGGTAAGTCCTTATAAAAACAACAATCTTGCTTAGTAAAGACTGTACTAGGCTTTGCGAAGAAAATTGCAAGTAGCTTTGCTCAGCATTAGGCTTTTAGAGGGGCTTTTGGCTTAGTGGTAAAGAATCCACCTGCCAATGCAGGAGATGCGGGTTCAATCCCTGGGTCAGGAAGATCCCCTTGAGAAGGAAATGGCAACCATCCTTGCCTAAGAAATCCCATGGATAGAGGAGCCTGGCAAGCTACAGCCCGTGGGACCACAAAGAGTCAGACCTGACTTAGCAACTGAATAACAACAACAAGGCTTTTACTCTTGGTTCCAACTCTGCCATCTTTAGGAACACAAAATCCAGCATCCCACACAGGGGTTAATGTGCAGTCTCTACTCAACAGTAACACGCACTACAAGCCAGTGTAATCACATCTCCTGTATTGTCACTCAAACCTGAGACAAACAGGACAGACAAAGAGGCAGGACAGTGGCACAGACACCAAGAGTTAAAAACAGAAAGGAACCGAAAAGAAAGAAGGGGCAGATTCCTGTATTTGCGCTTCCTGTGTGCAAAATGCATGAGTCTCTTCTACATTGCTTTAACTTTCTCCTAATTTAGAACCTCTTCACCTTTCTCACCATAAGATTCCATGCATATACTGATATCACAGAGAAAAAGAAATATAATTCATTGGTGTGTGCTAGATTATAAAATATGATACTAAATATGTTTTATGATTCCAGATAGGAAAATGATATGAAATATTTTCTGCCTTGAACCAAGGTAAAAGTAAATCATCAAAAAATGAACCTATGTAGATAAAAACCCCTGAGAGATTATGCCTCCTGGCAGATAGGACCATAATATTTCCCTCCAGCTTCACTGAATTTTATACAGGTTTCTTCATGACTTTAGTTTTTGACCTCTCTTTTCCTCCTTTACTTTAGACAAAATAGTGTAATTGCAAATTCTTTAACTCTTTGAGATGTAAGTAAATCTTTTGAAAGCTTCTAGCCAGGTCTACAATCCAAGAATGTCTTTCTGGAATATCAAGAAGCCATCCTTTTGAAATGTAATCATCAAAGAAGATATGGTTCCTCTTTCCAAGTATCTGTGGGAGCATAAAAGCCTAACTTTAACTAGACCTTGCTGCAAGTTCTAAAGCTACCTCCTGTCAAGAAGACAGGAAAACATTTATTTTTCCTCTGAGTAAGGTCAGTTAGCAAACACAGGTAACCTATGATTGATCCCATCCAAGTTCTTAAAAATTCAACAGTTCTCTTATTTTTTGTTTTGCTAAAGTTGAGTTCAGATTATGTTCTAGACTCTTTCCCTTATTGCAATATACTTGAATAAAGTGTCCATTGCCAGGTTAACTCTATCTGGTACAATTTCTGCTTTTTATTTATGTCGTTTATGCCAGTGTTCAGTCAGTTCAGTCACTCAGTCGTGTCTGACTCTTTGCGACCCCAAGAATTGCAGCACACCAGGCCTCCCTGTCCATCACCAACTCCTGGAGTTCACTCAGACCTCACGTCCATTGAATCAATGATGCCATTCAGCCATCTCATCCTTTGTCGTCCCCTTCTCCTCCTGCCCCCAATCCTTCCCAGCATCAGAGTCTTTTCCAATGAGTCAACTCTTCGCATGAGGTGGCCAAAGTACTAGAGTTTCAGCTTTAGCATCATTCCTTCCAAAGAACATCCAGGACCAATCTCCTTTAGAGTGGACTGGTTGGATCTCCTTGCAGTCCAAGGGACTCTCAAGAGTATTCTCCAACATCACAGTTCAAAAGCATCAATTTTTTGGTGCTCAGCTTTCTTCACAGTCCAACTCTCACATCCATACATGACCACTGGAAAAACCATAGCCTTGACTAGGCGGACCTTTGTTGGCAAAGTAATGTCTCTGCTTTTGAATATGCTATCTAGGTTGGTCATAACTTTCCTTCCAAAGCTTAAGCGTCTTTTAATTTCATGGCTGCAATCACCATCTGCAGTGGTTTTGGAGCCCAAAAAATAAAGTCTGGCACTGTTTCCACTGTTTCCCCATCTATTCAACATGAAGTGACGGGACCAGATGCCATGTTTTCTGAATGTTGAGCTTTAAGCCAACTTTTTCGCTCTCCTCTTTCACTTTCATCAAGATGTTCTTTAGTTCCTCTTCACTTTCTGCCATTAGGGTGGTATCATCTGCATATCTGAGGTTATTGATATTTCTCCCGGCAGTCTTGATTCCAGCTTGAGCTTCTTCCAGCCCAGCATTTCTCATGATGTACTCTGCATAGAAGTTAAATAAGCAGGGTGACAATATACAGCCTTGACGTACTCCCTTTCCTATTTGCAACCAGTCTGTTGTTCCATGCCCAGTTCTAACTGTTGCTTCCTGACCTGCATACAGATTTCTCAAGAGGCAGGTCAGCTAGTCTGGTATTTCCATCTCTTTCAGAATTTTCCACTATTTATTGTGATCCACACAGTCAAAGGCTTTGGCATAGTCAATAAAGCAGAAATAGATGTTTTTCTGGAACTCTCTTGCTTTTTTGATGATCCAGTGGATGTTGGCAATTTGATCTCTGGTTCCTCTGCCTTTTCTAAAACCAGCAGCATAGAAGTTAAATAAGCAGGGTGACAATATACAGCCTTGACGTACTCCTTTTCCTATTTGGAACCAGTCTGTTGTTCCATGTCCAGTTCTAACTGTTGCTTCCTGACCTGCATATAGATTTCTCAAGAGGCAGGTTAGGTGGTCTGGTATTCCCATCTCTTTCAGGTTAGTGTTAGGTAGTTATAATAGGAAAAAGGAGTCCAAAATGGCAGAGGCTAAAAGACAAAGAGAAAAGCCCATGAAAATCGAACAAAAGAAAATCCAGGGGGGACCAGAGTGAGAGCTTCAGGTGAAGCAAACACGCCCCCTTCTTGTCTAGCCCAGTTTGCATAGGGCAGGCTCAAGGGAGTGTGGGGGCGGTGGGTGGGGAGGAGACAAACGGATAAAAAGAGAAAGCCAAGAGGGATTGTGGCCTCTCCTTGAGGTTGGCCTGCCCTCATGCTTCGAGGGTGTACTATCCTTTATTTGCCAAATAAAACTCTGAGCTGTAATCAAACTGTAACACTGGTCTACCATTTCAAATCTTTGCTGTGGCAAGACAGAACTGAGGAAATTACACACTCCCCTGACACTAGAAACCATAAAATGAAAGAGGTCAAAATGATACTAAATTAATATATCATTAGCAAAAAAATAGGGAGAAATAAGATACAACCAGGAAAGTTCAAATCAAAAGGAAAGTTGGTTGGGAAGGGATGAAGTGGTGTCTGCTTCTAAGGTGGCAAGTTATCATTTTTCTAGAGCTCTACTGAATAACCATCAAGTTCTTCCTGAACTAACTAAGGCAATTTTCTATGATTTGTTGTGCTAGATTTAAAAAATGATTTACCTCTACTGTCTTTATTCCTTCCTGAGAAGGAAAGAATAAAGCCCCAGAATCCTCCGTCCACAATATGAATAAAAGGCCTCAAGTTTTGGTAAAATGTTCAGCATTTCCAAGGGATGGAGAATATTTCAAAAAGCAATCATTATACATAGACATTGTAGTTCAATTTAGAAGTGGCAGCCATAGTCATTTCCTATCCCTCTGTCCCTCTTTCCCAATTTCTACTATTGGGCAGAGACACTTTTTCAGACTTCCTGTTTATCTTATTCTGTTTCCTCTGCAATGGGGAAATCTTTTGTTCTTCTAACTTTTGAGCTAGAATGAAAAAAACTCCTTAGACTTCCTAGATTAGAAATAAAAAGCAGATTTTCATATTTCTTGAACAAAGAGGACAAATGAAGTCTGGGGACATATTCCCATAATATAATAATGAATCTTTGGATCATTTTGACTTTCTGAATCTTTCATTTCCTCACCAATAATGATTTTTCATATCTTTTTACCAATAAACAAGTATCTCCAAAAACAAAACAAAACACACAGACACCATAATGATTAGCACATGAACTAAAAATTCTTTTGAGGCACAGATGCTGAAATAGTTAAAAGCGAATATGGTTACATTGAACCAGGAATCAAAAGAACTAGATGACTATCTTTACTGTTATGTGTAGATTCTTTACAGGTCAGTATGATACAGATGCAAAATCCTCAAAAAAATTCAGAAAATCAAATTTAACAATAAATTAAAAGGATTATATACCACGATCAAGTGGGATTTACACCAGTGACACAAAAATAGTACAATATTCATCAATCAATCAATGTGATACACATTTATAAATTAAAGAATAAAAATGATGCAATCATCTCAATAGATGCAGAAAAAGCTTTTGACAAAATTCAACATCCATTTATAACAAAAGTCCAACAAAGTAGTATAGAGGGAAGATACTTCAACATAAGAAAGGCCATATATGATAAGTCTGCAACTAATACCATACTTGATGGTGAAAACTAAAATCATTTCCTTCAAGATCAGGAACAAGATGAAAATGCCAACTCACAATTTTTATTCAACATAGTATTAGAAGTCTTAGCCACAGCAATAAGAAAAAAAAATAATTCCAATCGGAAAGAAAGTCATAAGACTGTCACTATTTGCAGATGAAACAGTATTATATGTAGAAAATCCAAAAGATGCTACTAATAAACTAAAAGGACTCATCAATGAATTCAGTAAAGTTTCAGGACGCAAAATCAATATATGGACAATGAATTACAGATATGAAACAGGTAGTATAGGGAATATAGACAACAATTATGTAATATCTTTGGTGTCATACAGTAACGACTTATTGGGGTGATTATCATGAACTGTAAAGAAATACTTAATCACTCTGTTGTGTTACAGGGACAAACATAATATTATAGGTCAATTACACTTCAAAGACAAATGAGCTAAGCTCATAAAAAAGAAGAGAAGAGATTTGTGGTTAACAAAATAGGTTAACCTCCTGCCAAGTAGGAGACAGGAGGTAGGAGGGGAAAATGGAAGGAAAATAGTCAAAAGTACAAATTACCAGTTAAAATACAACATATAACTTGATAAACACAAATAACACTGTTATATATGAAAGTTGTTAACAGAGTATAGTATAGTAAAGTAATGCTTAAATGCTAGTAAAGTAATACTTAAAATTCTCCAAGCCAGGCTTCAGCAATACATGAACCCTGAATTTCCAGATGCTCAAGCTGGTTTTAGAAAAGGCAGAGGAACAAAAGATCAAATTGCCAACATCTGCTGGATCATCGAAAAAGCAAGAGAGTTCCAGAAAAACATCTATTTCTGCTTTATTGACTATGCCAAAGCCTTTGACTGTGTGGATCACAATAAATAGTGGAAAATTCTGAAAGAGATGGGAATACTAGNAAAGGCAGAGGAACAAAAGATCAAATTGCCAACATCTGCTGGATCATCGAAAAAGCAAGAGAGTTCCAGAAAAACATCTATTTCTGCTTTATTGACTATGCCAAAGCCTTTGACTGTGTGGATCACAATAAATAGTGGAAAATTCTGAAAGAGATGGGAATACTAGACCACCTGACCTGCCTCTTGAGAAATCTGTATGCAGGTCAGGAAGCAACAGTTAGAACTGGACATGGAACAACAGACTGGTTGCAAATAGAAAAAGGAGTCCGTCAAGGCTGTATATTGTCACCCTGCTTATTTAACTTCTATGCAGAGTACATCATGAGAAATGCTGGGCTGGAAGAAGCACAAACTGGAATCAAGACTGCTGGGAGAAATATCAATAACCTCAGAAAAGCAGATGATACCACCCTTATGGCAGAAAGTGAAGAAGAACTAAAGAGCTTCTTGATAAAAGTGAAAGAGGAGAATGAAAAAGTTGGCTTAAAGCTCAACATTCAGAAAACGAAGATCATGGCATCTGGTCCCATCACTTCATGGGAAATAGATGGGGAAACAGTTGAAAGAGTGCCAGACTTTATTTTTCTAGGCTCCAAAACCACTGCAGATGGTGATTGCAGCCATGAAATTAAAAGACGCTTACTCCTTGGAAGAAAAGTTATGACCAACCTAGATAGCATATTCAAAAGCAGAGACATTACTTTGCCAACAAAGGTTTGTCTAGTCAAAGCTATGGTTTTTCCAGTAGTCATGTATGGATTTGAGAGTTGGACTGTGAAGAAAGCTGAGAGCCAAAGAATTGCTGCTTTTGAACTGTGGTGTTGGAGAAGACTCCTGAGAGTCCCTTGGACTGCAAGGAGTCCAACCAGTCCATCCTAAAGGAGATCAGTCCTGGGTGTTCACTGGAAGGACCGATATTAAAGCTGAAACTCCAATACTTTGGCCACCTGATGCAAAAAGCTGACTCTTTTTAAAACACCCTGATGCTGGGAAAGATAGAGGGCAGGAGGAGAGGTGATGACAGAGGATGAGATGTTTGGATGGCATCACCGACTCAGCGGACATGGGTTTGGGTGGAGTCCGGGAGTTGGTGATGGACAGGGAGGCCCTGGCGTGCTGCAGTTCATGGAGTTGCAAACAGTTGGACATGACTGAGAGACTGAACTGAACTGAACTGAACAGAGTGTATAGTGAGAGTCTCCTATCACAAGGGAAAATACTTTTTCTGTTTCCTTAAATTCATATCTAAATGATATAATGATAAAATTATTCTCATAATCACTTCATGATAGATATAAATTAAGATGGCTCAGATGGTAAAGAATCTGCCTGCAATGCGGGAGACCTGGGTTAGATCCCTGAGTCTGGATCATCCCCTGGAGAAGGAAATGACAACCCATTCCAGTATTCCTGCCTAGAGAATTCCATGGACAGAGGAGCCTGGTGAGCTACAGTCCATGGTGTTGCAAAGAGTCAGACGCTACTGAGTGACTACTGCCCATACCTACGGTACATCTTAAACTTATAGAATGCTGTATGTCAATTATATCTTAATAAAATTGGAAGAAAATAAAAACACAAAATAGAAAATAATAAAGAATACATAAAAATAAACATCCAAAAATGATCTAAAAACACTTTTATGAAAGAATATTTTATATGGCCTTGCATTTCCGTAAGTCAGATTTGCAGTTAAATCTTAAATCATTTCCAATCAACTTTGTGATTTTATAGCAAGATCAATGAAATAGAATGCAGAGACATGAGGTAAGTGACATTCCTATTTGGATGCACTAGTTGAATATCAGATTACTTCAAATTGGAGGGAACCCACTTCAAGTGGGTTGTTTTAATACATGAGGTTCAGCCTTATGAATCATGATAGATGAAGAAACAAAAAATATAACTAAAATCTGTCTCATTTCTGGTTTTTTTTTTTGCATTCTGGAACAGTATTGGTGCTGGAATATAATGTCAAAATACGTGTTTGATTTTTAAATCACATTGAAATAGAAACATTTTTCTTTAAAAAATAAATAAATAAATGCCTACTGCACTTCTTATACGATATGAAATACGAGGTGGGTAATAATCCAAAAGTCAAAAATGAAGCAATAGAAGTGCTAAAACAAAATATTGGAGTATCTAATTGTACATATATTAGGAGAGAGAAGGCAATGGCACCCCTCTCCAGTACTCTTGCCTGGAAAATCCCATGGACGGAGGAGCCTGGTGGGCTGCAGTCCATGGGGTCGCGAAGAGTTGGACACGACTGAGCGACTTCACTTTCACTTTTCACTTTCACGCATTAGAGAAGGAAATGGCAACCCCCTCCAGTGTTCTTGCCTGGAGAATCCCAGGGACGGGGGAGCCTGGTGGGCTGCTGTCTATGGGGTCGCACAGAGTCGGACATGACTGAGCAGCAGTAGCAGCAGCATGGGAACACTTTTTATTTTTTTTTTT
>SJYT01078377.1:135865-152972 GCA_006410635.1 Cephalophus harveyi
ATATATTTTGTTGGGAAATTCAATCTTAAAATGGGATCAAATTCAATTTTTTACTATTTTATTTCCCTAATCTTTAAGACTAGAAGGTTTAGATATACAAAGCTTGTTAAAAAGCTTTGTATATCTAAAATATATTAGAAATATTAAAATTCAGTATAATGTGTTAAAAAGGTATCCATTCCATAGACCCAAAAAGTAATATATTCATGTACACACAAATACTCATGTTTTTTAAAAAAACAAAACAGTGAAACTGAACATTGACAAAAATTGAATTCATGCATTCCAATATTACCAAAAAAAAAAAATCTTTGGACTTTTTAAAACTAATGCCAATTTATATGCAGCTTATTTGTTAGAAATTTGCCTCTTTTTCACTGCTGATCTGCTATGTGACTTTGGGCAACTTACTTAAGCTCACTGTGGCTTAGAGTCTTCCAACCATAAAAGTAGAAATAAAAGATCAATAACACCTTGTAAAAGTTTTTCTTTGTTTTTTGTTTGCTTACTTGTTTTCATTTTTTGAAATTACACTCAAATAAAGTAAAGCCCTTAAAACAGTACACGTCACATTTTTAGTACTATAAAAGTTTTAAAGTTTTATAATCTAATAAGAATTTTTTTCATTCAGTGGTTTTACAGTCTGTATTCATTACTGAAAGGCTAGCTACCTGTATTCTTTATCCTCTCATATTTTCTTGAGCTGTGCATTTTCATGGAACCAAGGAAATGTTTTCCTTTGAGTGCATGCATAAATGAACATATTCTTTTGATTAATTTGAATTTGTCCATATTTATTGCCAGTATTTAACTCTATAGCTTTGTACATCTGACTCCTATGTTGCTTGAAAAAGTGTCTATTAAATCTTTTCTAAGAGCACAAGAGAAAATTAAACTCTCTCAGCTTTTCTCTTACGATTTGAAAAAGCTCAAGTGGAATTCCATCACCTCCATTAGCTTTGATTGTAGTGATGCTTCCTAAGGCCCACGTGACCTCACATTCTAGAAATTATGGCTCTAGGTGAGTAATCACACCATCGTGGTTATCTGGGTCATGAAAATCTGTTTTGTATAGTTCTTCAGTGTATTCTTGCCACCTCTTAATATCTTCTGCTTCTGTTAGGTCCAGACCATTTCTGTCCTTTATTGAACCCATCTTTGCATGAAATGTTCCCTTGGTATTTCTAATTTTCTTGAAGAGATCTCTAGTATTTCTCATTCTATTGTTTTCCTCTATTTCTTTGCATTGATCACTGAGGAAGGCTTTCTTATCTCTTCTTGCTATTCTTTGGAACTCTGCACTCAAATGAGTGTATCTTTCCTTTTCTCCATTGCCTTTACTTTCTCTTCTTTTCTCCTCAGACAACTGGTAAGGCCTCCTCAGACAACCATTTTGCCTTTTTGCACTTCTTTTTCTTGGGGATGGTCTTGATCACTGCCTGCTGTACAATGTCATGAACCTCCATCCATAGTTCTTCAGGAACTCTGTCTATCAGATCTAATCCCTTAAATCTATTTTTCACTTCTACTGTATAATTGTAAGGGATTTGATTTAGGTCATACCTGAATGGTCTGGTGGTTTTTCCTACTTTCTTCAACTTAAACCTGAATTTGGCAATAAGGAGTTCATGATCTGAGCCACAGCCAGCTCCTGGTCTTGCTTTCGCTGACTGTATAGAGCTTCTCCATCTTTGGCTGCAAAGAATATAATCAACCTGATTTTGATATTGACCATCTGGTGATATCCATGCGTAGTGTCTTCTCTTGTGTTATTGAAAGAAGGTGTTTGCTATGACGAGTGCGTTCTCTTGGCAAAACTCTGTTAGCCTCTGCCTTGCTTCATTCTGTACTCCAAGGCCAAATTTGCCTGTTACTACAGGTATCTCTTGACTTATTACTTTTGCCTTCCAATCCCCTATGATGAAAAGGACAGCTTTTTTGGTGTTAGTTCTAGAAGGTCTTGTAGGTCTTCACAGAACCATTCAACTTCAGCTTTTTCAGCACTAATGGTCTGGGCATAGACCTGGATTATTATGATATGGAATGGTTTGACTTGGAAACAAACAAAGATCATTCTGTCATTTTTGAGACTGCATCCAAGTACTGCATTTTGGACTCTTTTCTTGACTATGATGGCTTCTCCATTTCTTCTTAGGGATTCTTGCCAAGAGTAGAAGATATAACGGTCATCTGAGTTAAATTCACCCATTCCAGTCTATTTTAGTTTGCTGATTCCTAGAATGTCGACTTTCATCTCCTGTTTGACCACTTCCAATTTGCCTTGATTCATGGACCTAACATTCCAGGTCCCTACGTAGTGTTGCTCTTTACAGCATCAGACTTTACTTCTATCACCAGTCACATTCACAACTGGGTGTTGTTTTTGCTTTGGCACTGTTCTTTCATTCTTTCTGGAGTTATTTCTCCACTGATCTCCAGTAGCATATTAGGTATCTACTGACCTGGGGGTTTCAGTGTTAGGACAGTTTCAGTGTTAGGACACTTTCAGTCCTATCTTTCTGCCTTTTCATACTGTTCAAGGGGTTTTCAAGGCAAGAACACTGAACTGGCTTGCCATTCCCTTCTCCAGTGGACCACGTTTTCTAGGAACTCTCCAAAATGACCCCTCATCTTAGGTGGCCTTACAAGGCGTGGCTCATAGTTTCATTGAGTTAGACAAGTCTGTGGCCCATGGGATCAGATGGGTTAGTTTCTGTGATTGTGGTTTTCAGTCTGTCTGCCCTCTGATGGAGAAGATAAGCAGCTTTTGGAAGCTTCCTGATGGGAGAGACTGACAGGGGGGATACCGGGTCTTGCTCTGATGAGTGGGGCCATGCTCAATACATCTTTCGTCCAATTTTCTGGTGATGGGTGGGGATGTATCCCCTCTCTGTTGTTTGATCTGAGGCCAAACATTCCAGTTGAGCAATTTCAAATCCTAAAACATTATGCTGTGAAAGTGCTGCACTCAATATACCAGCAAATATGGAAAACTCAGCAGTGGCAACAGGACTGGAAAAGGTCAGCTTTCATTCCAATACCAGAGAAAGGCAATGCCAAAGAATGTTCAAACTACTGCACAACTGCACTCATCTCACACCCTAGCAAAGTAATGCTCAAACTTCTTCAAGCCAGGCTTCAACAGTATGTGAACCATGAACATCCAGGTGTTCAAGCTGGATTTAGAAAAGTCAGAGGTACCAGAGATCAAGTTGCCAACATATGTTGGATCATTGAAAAAATCAAGAGAGTTCCAGAAAAACATCTACTTCTACTTTACTGACTATGCCAAAGCTTTTGACTGTGTGGATCACAACAAACTGGAAAATCCTTTTTTTTTTTAATACAAATTTATTTATTTTGATTGGAGGATAATTACTTTACAATATTGCATTGGTTCTGCCAAACATTGACATGAATCCACCACGGGTGTACACATGTTCCCCATCCTGAACCCCACTCCCACCTCCTTCCCCGTACCATCCCTCTGGGTCATCCCAGTGCACCAGCCCCGAGCATCCTGTATCATGCATCGAACCTGAACTGGTGATTCAGTTCACATACGATAATATACATGTTTCAAAGCCGTTCTCCCAAATCATCCCACCAAACTGTGGAAAATTCTTAAAGAGATTAGAAGACCAGTCCACCTGACCTGCCTCTTGAGAAATCTGTATGTAGGTCAAGAAGCAACAGTTAGAATTGGACATGGAACAACAGACTGGTTCCAAAATGGGAAAGGATTAAGTCAAGGCTGTATACTGTCACCCTGCTTCTTTAACATATATGCAGAGTACATCACGAGAAACGCTGCGCTGGGTGAAGCCCAAGCTTGAATCAAGATTGCTGGCAGAAATATCAATAGCCTCAGATATGCAGATGACACCACCCTTATGGAATCAAGCAAAGAACTAAAGAGCGTCTTGATCAAAGTGAAAGAGGAGAGTGAAAAAGTTGGCTTAAGCTCAACATTCAGAAAACTAAGATCATGGCATCTGGTCCCATCACTTCATGGCAGATAGATGGGGAAACAGTGGAAACAGTGATGGACTGTATTTTATTTGTGGGACTCCAAGATCACTGTAGATAGTGACTACAGTCATGGAATTAAAAGACATTTGCTCCTTGAAATAAAAGTTATGACCAACCGAGACGGCATATTGAAAAGCAGAGGCATCACTTTGCCAACAAAGCTCTCTCTAGTCCAAGGCTTTGGTTTTTCCAGTGGTCATGTATGGATGTGAAATTTGGATTATAAAGAAAGCTGAGCGCTGAAGAATGGATGCTTTTGAACTGTGGTGTTGGAAAAGACTGTTGAGAGTCCCTTGGACTGCAAGGAGATCCAACCAGTCCAACCTAAAGGAAATCAGTCCTGAATATTCATTGGGAGGACTGATGCTGAAGTTGAAACTCCAATACTTTGGCCACCTGATGCAAAGAACTGACTCTTGGAAAAGACCCTGATGCTGGGAAGGATTGAGGAAGGGAGAAGGGTACGACAGAGTATGAGATGGTTGGATAGTCTCACTGACTCCATGGGCACGAGTTCGAGTAAGCTCCAGGAGTTGGTGATGGGCAGGAAGCCTGGCATGCTGCAATCCATGGGTTTGCAAAGTCGGACACGACTGAGCCCCTGAACTGAACTTTTTCTCTCCTTCTGTTCAAAGCTATTTAGATGATTATATGATTTTAAAATGTATTTTGTTGTTAAATACCTCCTGTGTGTGTGTGTGTGTGTCTGGTTCTTTTTCTTTATTTTTAGGAAATTTCCTATGCTTGTTTCCTTTTGGTTATTTATCTGCAGAAGGTGCCCTTTCTCCAGTGACCTCCATTTATATCTGATCCATAAGGGCAAGTGTATACCTTTACTCCTAAACAGAGTTTTTTGTTTTTTGTTTTTTTTTTTAGTTTTAGTACTTACTTCTCTCCGTCGATAGATAGAGGCAGATACAAAGCAGTATTGCTAAGCTAAGTCTTACCTCATTACTCATACTACACACACACACACACACACACACACACACACACACATATGGCCTGTCTGAGGGATTTCCCCACTTTACTTCATACCTTTTTTTTTTCCAGTATTTTTCAAGTTCCAGGGCACTTGTCAATGCTACAAATCAACGTTTTGGCCATCCTTCATCTTGGTAACATTTTACTTTGTCAGTTTTCAGACTTTCCTGAGAACTGCAATGGAAACAAAGCTACATTCTTTTTCCACTGAAACCACCACGGCTCTTGGGAAAGTTCCATCTACTCGGTTACTTATTTGTCATTCCTTTGAAAATGAACTAGTTTTCTGATCTTATTCTCTTGTGGTTTGGGGTTGTTCCCTAGATAGATAGGAGAAACTTCTAACTGTGAACTTCCAAACCTGTATCAGTTATTAAGCTGTTATTACTAAGGCTGGAATTCAGTCGTTTACCATGCTTTGTGACCATGTTGCACTGTTGTTGGGACTGTGTAAACTGATTTTCTTTGCACGAGCTGGCCTTTTAGTAGATTCTCCTCCAGGGGCTACTAGAAGCTGACTCAGGGTCAGAAACGGAAAGAAGAGACTGGCTTCTTGCTTCCTTGTTTTCAGCTGGCTTCACCCTCATCAACAGAACTTGAAAAAACAACGGTTCTAATCTTCCACTGCCTGGGTCGGCTTAGTTGCTCTCTACCCAGAGGTCTAAGTCTCTAGGCTTTGTAGTTAGCATCCTCTAAGTTCCTGGAATGCCAAAAGCAGCTGGCCCCTGGCCTCCTCTCAGAGACTTGAGTAAACCCCAAGGTGCAGTCTCCGTGTTTCTAAATCTGATAATTCCCGAAAGCTATTTTCCTAACCCCATGGGCCGCCCTGATGGCTCAGATGGTGAAGAATCTGCCTGCAATGCAGGAGACCCAGGTTCTATCCCTGTGTGGGGAAAATCCCCTGAAGAAGGAAATGGCAACCCACTGCAGTATTCTTGCCTGGAGAATCCCGTGGATGGAGGAGCCTGGCGGGCTACAGTCTATGAGGTCGCACAGAGCTGGACACAACTGAGCGACTAACACTTCACTTAGCCCCATGGGTTTTAGTTGCTCGCAGAATTTGCTATTGTTTTGTTACATCAGGGTTCCTTTTGCTTTTACTGGTCTTACAGCTAATACTTCTTCCATGAATTATTTAAATGCTGCTTTTTGTTTAAATACTCACTGAGTTTTTATTTTCCTGAGAAGAATTTGACTGATGCAACCTTTAAAACATAGCTCTCTCTGGGTTTAAAAAATAGAATTGACAGTTATGTTTCCCACGAACTGTCCATAGGGGATAACCGTGGAGGTAAATGTTAAAAATCTTGCTTCTAGATCACCTGGAGGCCTTTGTTGCCGTTATTACAGAGGTCAGGCTGGTTCCTATCCTTTGGTACAGGGAAATTACATGCTAGGCTGCGAGAGTCTGCTACAGGAATCTGCCCTGGGAGTGCCGCCATAGTGTAGTATCATGAATCGCCCAAGTGACGCCTCCCTTTGGTCAACACTGGGCTAGAGGACAATACATCTGGTGGAGGGTTTGTTGTTGTTGTTGTTGTTTTATGTTTAACTATAAAATCATATTCTTGAATAAGAGCGGTGATAACATTGAATTATTTTTGTTTTTTTTTGGGGGGGGGAGTTGTACATCTTGTGGGATTAGTTTTCAACCAGGGATCGAACCTGGGCCTCTGGCAGTGAAAGTCCTAACCACTGGGCCACCAGAGAATTCCCAGCTTTAAATTTCTAAGACTAAAAGGATGCTGCCCTCACCATTTCTCACAACCTGAATGTTGTCAACACTCTCTCCTTCTTGGTTTCTTTCTCAGGCTTATGTTTTGTTTTGGGGCGATCTTCAGTTCTACCTTAAAACTTCAGATATTGCTCTTAATAACCTCTCAACATAATTAAAAAAAAATCTTAGACTGCGTTTTAAAAGCTTCTATTGAAATGCAGAAACAAATTAACAATTATCTTACAAGCCTTAACTTTAAAGTCTCTTATTGACTGAGCACCTATATACGAGATGCTAGTCCCTGCCTTAGAAGTAAAATAGTGAACAAAACATAATAAAATCCACAATCTAAAATAGTGAATAAAATAAAATCCACAGTCTCAGGAATTACATGGCAGTCATGGAGTGAAATGCTTCAAAGTTAAATCAATGACCATGCATGGGACGTTGCGCTAAAGGTGAGAGTCGTTGAGCTAACTAATCTGAGATTATTTAATTTCTGATGTCTTCATTCAGTGAAGCAGATTCACAGCCTATCTGGAGAGTTGAGGATGACATATGTCCCAAACTGAATTTGTACTGATAAATCCTACTTTTAGTGCTTCAAATGTAAAGTCTTAAAGGAAAGTAGCTGATTAGCATATTTAGTAAGACTAAATAAAGCATTTATACAACTTTTTTCCCCAAAAAACTAAAAGTAAATTACACTGTAATTTCAACATAGGCAAAGACACTTCTGACAGATCAATTCTGACATCAGATGTGACAAGATGATACATGTTTAAAGTCTCAGTGCAAAATTATGCTTTTTAAGGGTAGTAAATAGAAGCCAAAGTTTCCCACCATCATAGAATGATGTCTGAAATATAAATTGCTAACGAATAGTAAAAAATAAAATAAACAGTGAAAAAACTACAAACGAGATTTTAAAAAAATCTCCACAGCAAAATGAAGCTGATGTGATTATTTTTTTAGAATTTTCAATAAGACATTTTAAAATTATGGTTTTTATATAAGCCAGTTTATTTTAGAGCATCTGTAAATATTATGGCTTCTAATTAATTAAAACTTTGCATAATATTTAGAGAATACCGTCTTCTCCTCTCAGCTGCCTGCCACGCACCCTGTCTGAATACACATGATGACTTGGCTGCTGCACGCTGACCGCAAGTTCAGATTTATGAGGAGGCAGCAATCCAGCTCTGTTTGTTTGCTTTGGTTCAGCAGTCTGTTCCCGTGGTGATTTCCACATGGCATACATGCAAGAAGGTCACAGTCAACTTGGTCCCGGGATTTGGAATCTAAATTACTTATTAGAAAAAACAAATCCATGGTCTTTAGAGGGGTATGAGACATAGCAGTTTTGGAAGGTTTGGTCCTAAAATAATCAAACTCTTACTCTGAGGCAAACAAACGGCTTTAATCATTGCAGTGAATATATACCAAAAAAAAACACAGAAGCTTGCCTATAGGTGTCACTATTATGAGTATACATTGCAATTCAGCCACTCAGAGAGATATTATACTTAAAAAATAAAATATGGAAATGACTAAGATTGCAGACAAGTGGAATGAATGACATTATTGGAAAAGATAAAAATGTGTATTCAAATATATATATATGTAGATGTACAAATCGCGCATTTGTTTTATACTAAACTTGAACATATTCAATATAAAGAATGGGGGCAGTCGCAGATGACTTGAGACGCGAAGCTCACCCATAGAGTGTGAGCCATCTGCCAGCCATTCAGAACCTCAGGCTGCCAGTTGTATTTGGGACTTGCCAAGGAGCCAGGTGCTCTCACGGCTTTCCATTGTATAGTAATTGCTCTCCAAAGAACAAAATTAGTGAAAATGCAGGAATGTTACTTTTGCTATCTGTGTGTTTTAAAATACTTTTGGTTTCTGTGTTTTTTATATGAATAAAAAAATACATGAATAGAAAATGCTTTATAGAAATTAAACATATTAACCCCAAATTGAATCAGGTACACATCCTTCAATCATTAGAAGTAAATGGGTGAAGGAAAATGACCTAGGATCCCAATAACTGTCTGTGCACCTACATTCTTGAAAGATACTAAGACTGGCTGAAAAGAGGCCAAATGTTATCAGAGGCGAAGAGTAATATCACCTTGCATTCAGTACTAATTTCATAAATATTTATTTTTTGAATGTGTAAGTAAATGATATTAAGAGAGATAATAAGCACAATCAGGAGTTGAGCTATTATCTCTACCACAAAAAAGGACATCGGAATGCTGCTGCTGCTGCTGCTGCTAAGTCGCTTCAGTCGTGTCCGACTCTGTGTGACCCCACAGACGGCAGCCCACCAGGCTCCCCCGTCCCTGGGATTCTCCAGGCAAGAACACTGGAGTGGGTGCCATTTCCTTCTCCAATGCATGAAAGTGAAAATGAAAGTGAAGTCGTGAAGTCATGTTTGACTCCTAGCGACCCCATGGACTGCAGCCTACCAGGCTCCTCCATCCATGGGATTTTCCAGGCAAGAGTACTGGAGTGGGGTGCCACTGCCTTCTCCAGGACATCAGAATGGAGACTGATTATTAAAGAAAAGCAAATCAAATCTACAGTGAAGTATCACTTCACATTGGTCAAATGGTCATCATCAAAAAAATGTACAATAAATGCTACAGAGGATGTGGGAAAAGGGGACCCTCTTACACTGTTGGTGGGAATGTAACTTAATAGAGTATGAAGAAAAGATGGAGGTTCCTTACAAAACTAAAAATAAAACGACCATATGACCCAGCAATCCCACTCCTGGGCAAACACCCAGAGAAAACCAAAATTACAAATTATACAGACACCCCAGTGTTCACTGCAGCACTATTTCCAATAGCCAAGACAAGGAAGCAGCCTAAAGGCCCATCAGCTGAGGAATGGATGAAGAAGATAAGGCACATATATACATGGACTGTTGCTCAGCCATAAGAAGGAGCAAAGTTGTGCCATTTGCAGAGACATGGATGGACCGAGAGACGGTCATGCAGTGTGAAGTGCATCAGAAAGAGGAAAAATACCAGATATGAATGCATATATGTGGAATCTGGAAAAATGGTACAGATGAACCTATGTGAAAAGCAGACATAGAGACACAGACACAGAAAACAAACATACAGACACCAAGCGGGGAAAAGGGAGTGGGATGAACTGGGAGACGGGGCTTAACATACATATGCGGCTGTGTATAAAATAGCTAAGTAGTGGAGAAGGCAATGGCACCCCACTCCAGTACTCTTGTCTGGAAAATCCCATAGACGGAGGAGCCTGGTGGGCTGCAGTCCATGGGGTCTCTAAGAGTCGGACACGACTGAGCGACTTCCCTTTCACTTTTCCCTTTCATGCATTGGAGAAGGAAATGGCAACCCACTCCAGTGTTCTTGCCTGGAGAATCCCAGGGACGGGGGAGCCTGGTGGGCTGCCGTCTATGGGGTCACACAGAGTCGGACACGACTGAAGTGACTTAGCAGCAGCAGCAGCAGTGAACCTAGCACAGGGAACTGCGCTCAGGGCTCTGCGGTGACAAAGAGAGGATACATGCCTGCATGGAGCTGATTCACTTTGCTCTACAGTTTTGCTCTTTTCGCTTTGCTGTATAAGCAGAAACTAACAGAACCTCATAAAGCAACTGAATTCTACTAAACATTTTTAGAAAAGAAAAGAAACAGCTCTAGATGTTTTCCATGGCACGAAGATGTTTAAGCTAGCTGTTGGGGTAGGAGCACGTGTAAAGACATGATTAAGGCCAGCAGGACTATCCCGGCAGGATCTGTGCTGTGTTAAAGAGACATTTTGTCACCATTGACCAACCAACTAGTTCCATTTCCCAAAGCATTGTATACAAAAATCTGGATTTCCGGAGGCTGGATATTTTAGTTCCTTACTAACTTTATTGTCTGCTTTCTAGTATTCTCTGAGCAAAGACCTAGGGAAATGGAGACATCCCTTCTTTTTCCTACAAACAGAAGCCTCTGTCTCAGTCCCTGACTTACACACACACACACACACACACGCACACACACATGCCTCTGTCATTCTAGTTAGTTGATTTACACTCACCTCAGTTTTAGCCCTGGATTAATCAAGTTTCAGGAAGAAGTTAGTGCGAGTAGATTCACATGTTTACAGAGTCATATATTTTAAGGAATATCATGNACACACACACACACACACACGCACACACACATGCCTCTGTCATTCTAGTTAGTTGATTTACACTCACCTCAGTTTTAGCCCTGGATTAATCAAGTTTCAGGAAGAAGTTAGTGCGAGTAGATTCACATGTTTACAGAGTCATATATTTTAAGGAATATCATGAATTTGGGAATTCTCAACCAAATCACCACCATGATCATCACCAAAAACAATTCATATGCAAGTTTTGATAAGAAAAAAAAAATTAGTGGGGCTCTTTAATTCAGAAGACCATAGAGATGTCCCTGATATATATTTCTTAGAGAAATATAAGAATCATAGGTTTTAGCAGAAGAGAAGAAAGGAAGTCATCATCAAAGCATAGTATAATTTGCATTTCTTGCAAGTGTATCAGATGGTTGGCTTGGTATAGATTGTAGACAGTTGTAAAGGTAAGGATGTAGCATCCATCAGAATGCATGACTAGTATGCATGCAACTCTGTTAAAAAATAATATCAACTTTTCTTGCTTTATAGCTGACATATATATATGTGTGTGTGTGTGTGTTTCATCTTATTGTAGCTTTTTATTCAAATTGTAATTGAAGTACAAAGCAAAACGTTATTGCTTATATTTGAGCATTCCAGACCTCTTACTAATTACTGGACTAGATACCATGGTACATTCTGGAAAGTAGCAAGTACTCATAAATATTAGAAGCTGTTATTGATGTGTATATAAATAACAGGTATCATGGCACTTCAGGGGGCGTATAATCAATCCACAGTCTAAAAATCCTGGTTTCCAATTCTGGGCATGGAAGTTTCATTAAAAATCACTAAGCCTCATTTTCTCCCATAAATAAAACAAAGATAATATAAATTCTTGTGTAAGATTAATCAAAGATTGAACTTTAAAAATATATTTTGAAATATTTCAGAAACCAAATGCAGCTTATAAATACTACTTTTAAGTAAATGGACACAGCTTCGCATTGACTAACTCTGCTCATCTGTAAAGCAGATTTGAAAAATCCCAAACTCTCTGACTTATATTTTACACTCTTTCAAGATAAAATGTTTTTCTTTTTCCCAATTATGAGAAAGTCATATAACTTTTGAAAAATATAAATAATATAGCAACACAAATTTTTTTAAAACATCATGTTTTATACCATCATGACTGAACATCAAGCCACTGTAGTAACTATTTCTAGAGCTCACTCCCTAGGCCTGGTGGACGGAATTCCTGTTTCTGAGTATTACTTATCTTCTGCCTGTAGATGTCAAATTGCCATGTTATTTGCACTCGTCCTGTGGGAAAGTATACCTCCCTGCTGACTGACACTATGCTGGTCCGTGTGACTTGCTTTGGTCCGTGGCATGTGAGGGGGACCCCAGCGTCTCATACAGGGGCTGCTCTTTCAGCCTGGGTCCCTGAGGCCTGGTCTAAGGGGAAGACAGAATAGAGCCTGTGCCCTGCAGGATTCTAGGATGGCCCGATGACCTCTGTCTCCTCACGTTACTCCCAAGATTGTGTTCAAGGCAAAAGGGATTTTGTGGATGTAATTAAGTCTTCTAATCACTTGATTTTAAGACAGGGAAGTTATCCAGATGACCTAGATTGCATGAGTGTTTCAATAGCAAAGACGTTTCTTTTCTGACATAGAAGAAGAGGATATCTGAGACACTGAAAACAGGAGAGAAACTCACTGCAAGGAAGACTCGCTATTGCTGAGATGCAGGAGGCTCAGAGCAAAGATCTGGGAGCAGACTGCAGGAGGTGAATGCTCCCGATACTCTGCAAGAAAAAGGCTGACGGCCTTTAAGAAAAACGGGGCTTCAGTTGTCTGGCTGCAAGGAACTGAATTACATGAAAAATTTGAATGAAGTTGGAGGTAGATTTTTTTCCCTAACTTCTGAACAAGAACCCAAACTAGCCAGGACTTTGACTTGGGCCTTGAGAGCCCCCTGGGACCTCAGACTGTGACAGGCTTAGTGAGGATCGTTTTAAGACACTACGTTAGTGGTCATTTGTTACCCAGCAACAGAGAAATGACACAGATCTACAGGGACCAGGCCAGAGCAACCTACACAGAGCCTGGACAAGAAACGGTTGTAAAGAAACCATTGAAATGTGCGGGTTATTTTGTTACTTCCAAATCCTAATTAATACACTATATCTTCACACATACATTCACACAGAGGGTTTTAGTGCTGTTATATAAATGGCATCATATTAGAATTACTTCTTTGTAACTTAGTCATTCACTCAATAATTCAGTGTGGAAATTTTTCATACCTATAAAAATAGATTCACACTACTGCTTGTAATGGTTGTACAGTTTTCCATTGTATGGATGCACAATAGCCTACTTTTGTTATTAAAAAAAAAAGCACTGCAGGTTTAAACAAACCTGATTTAATAAACTTTCAGATTATACAAATGATTTTTTAAAACCCTGCAACATCCCTTTGTATAGATAAGATTTTCACAAAAATACAGAATGATGTTTGCTAATTTATAGCCTTTAACATTTTAATAATTTATAATCATTTAAATGTGCAATTACTACTATTTTCTAATTAGCATTTCTAATTTTACTCTTATTATATATTTATACACACACAATCTTTTCATACAGTTTTAAATGTTATAAATCCAAACATTTCTAGGTATCTTTTATTTTTATATTTTAAGCATATAAATATCAAGCTATAAATGATGACATGTAAGCAAAAATTCTTTCCTGAACCTTCCACATTTTCTGTTGGTATTTCAAACAGTGCTTGGAAAGTCCAAATTTTAAAGCCAGAGCAGCTGTTCAGCAAAATGTTCACACAAGCCAGCAGGCTAGTGTGCTCTCAATAGGTTTGTGTAACAAATAACTGTGAAGTTGTTTCTGCATAAATGAGAAGCTCATGGCCAACTACAAAGTTTACATGTGTAATTTAGGTCTAACACTGGAAAAGATAGCTTGGAATGTGCATACCTGGTGTATATAAAGAGACAAAGTCTGTAATGATGGAATCAATGAAGTGAAAGTTCAGAACACTTTCGTCTAGATAGCTTAAGGTATTCACTTGCATTCAGCAACACTAATTACCATTTTTCTCAGTAAATTCCTTACAGCTCTTATGAAGCAAATATCATCTTCTCTACCCAAATCTTCTGAGTCTGATTATAGTGATTATAATTGTCTTTCTCTTCTGTTCAATGGCTGTATATCACGATGCAGTTTGTGTACCATGGAAATTTTAGGAAGTACTTGGGATCCTTTCAGACTGAAAGACATTGCCTAGACTGAAGATAACAACGTTAAAGTGACAAAATGGTGAGATTAGTTATCTCTCTTCCATCTGACTGAAGAGTTTTAAATTAATTGATAATTTACTCTTGATAGTAACTATATTTCAAGAGCTTTCATCTGAACAAACAAAAACTGCTTTTGAAAAAAATCTAACTTCTAAAACATTTACAACACATGAAAACCTAGCATTCTTGGCCAAACTAAGTGGCTTTCGTTATGTTTCCTGTTCTACTGGAAGCAGAGTGCCTTTGCCAGGAAAAGATTAATAATGCCAGCGCTACCTGCATTGTCTGCTTGATCGCTTTTAGCAGCAGGAGTTTGAACCCCAAAGGCAGTAAATGGAATTACAAACTTTTTTACTTCATGGTATGAGGAAACCTAATTACATGTTAGGATCTAAAATTTCAATGGCATATTTTATTTTTATTATTGTGGCTATGCAAAAATTTCTCACAAGTATGAAAAGGAACTTCCTAGAGAATATAGCAATGTTCTAGTTCATGAATTGTTCACTTTAAAGCCAAATATACAGAGAACTCAACCTTTAGTGACTTACCCAAAGATACTCTATCAAACTGGCTATTCTTTATGATACAATAGACAGAGCATATTACTCAACAAAATCTGAGAAAATGAAGGAGAAATATTCTGTAAGAGAATAATAATTTCAGTTGAAAAAACAATCAAGGGACTGCCTACAAAATTCTCCTCAACTCTATCAGTTGAAGTTCCACTAAGAATTTAGAATTTCATAACTTTCAAGAAAAAAATACCTCATCTTCTGATTTGTACTGAGTGAGTGAGTGAAAGTCGGTCAGTTGGGTCCAACTCTTTGCAACCCTATGGACTATGTAGTCTAGGGAATTCTCCAGGTCAGAATATTGGAGTGGGTAGCCTTTCCCTTCTCCAGGGGATCTTCCCAACCCAGGGATTTGTCCTAGTTAGTAAGAATAAGTATTTTTTAAAGATCTTTATATGAAAAATTGTGAATCTATAATATTAAGTATTATTTACTTGAATAATGATTGTTGTTTTTCTTCTGAGGCAAAGAAATTGAGATCTAAGCTGGACACAGCATGGAATGATAAACATGATTAGTAACACCTAGCCTCTTGATTTGTGTATTTTTGTCTAACCCTTGGCCCAGTAATTGCTGCTGGGTCCTTGAAGGTACTTTCTTGAAAGAAAATCTGTCCTCTAAATCTCTTCCCCTACCTTGGTGAAACTACATTCATTGTATGACTAGAAACTAGATACATTTGTATGACTGTTATTTAATAATATAAATAAGTAAATGATGCATTCTGCTCATTTATTTAAAGGTTGGGAATAAGGCACTTGTTACAAATAGAAATTCAGTGGTCTCACTATGTTTAGATATTAATCTGTGTGACTTGAACACTTTTTCTAGAGATGTAACTCATAACGGAAGCATCTACTCTTCTTCCAAAGCACTGTAAAGATAAAAACCATCAACAAAAGCCACCATTTACTTTTAATAGCAACCCCTATGAAAAGAGCATAGAAAAGATATATATATGTATATATAAATCATTTATGCATGACTTTGGAAAAATATAATCAATCAGTATTTGGTGAATGTCTATTATGTATCATGCATCGAGATCACAAGGGAACACATTGCCCACTATTTTAAGGAAGCTTGCTGCATATTGGGGAAAACAGACATTACAATGTAATTGTAAACTACTTAATAAATGATGGGGTAGTTGGTGATTTTAGCCACTAAATCATGTATGACTCTCGCAACTCATAGACTGTAGCCCACCAGGCTCCTCTGTCCATGGGATTTCCCAGGCAAGAATATTGGAGTGGAGTGCCATTTCCTTCTCCAGAATGATGGCGTATGTTGTGGTAAATATAGAGTGATGTGGGCAACAAAACGGAGGGCATTAAATCCATTATGATTTGCTGGTGGGCAATGAAATGGGCAGTGAAATGATCACAGCAGAAGAGATGTTTACATTCTTTGAATGATGAGCTTATTTTAAACAGGTTAAGAAGGGCAGAGAGTGGGCAAGGTCAGACAGAAAGGAAAGCTCCAGGAGGCAGAAGCAGTAAATAAAGGCTGAGATGCTCAAGTTGCAGAGAACATGGCAAACTGAGGAACTGAAAGTCTTCAAAGTGCCTTGTCATTTTCTGTTACCACATCTTAAAACTATGTGTTTATTATTTCATAATTTCTACTGTATTTTGTTATTCTGTTTTTGTATTATCTTGCTTTTCAGTTTTGCATTCTTATATTCTCCTTATTATTGGCTATTCCCCTTGATGGTGGTTTAGAAACTAAGTCATGTCCAACTCTTGAGACCCCCCTGGACTGTAACCTGCCAGGCTCCTCTGTCCATGAAATTTTCCAGACCAGAATACTGGAGTAGGTTGCCATGCCCTTCCCCAGGGGATCTGTACCACCCAGGGATTATCTGCCTATTCCTGGCCTACTTCAAAGCCAGAAAACATAGATAAGACAGAGGAAAGATAGGCATTCAGTTCAGTTCAGTCACTCAGTCATGTCCGACTCTTTGCGACCCCATGAATCGCAGCACGCCAGGCCTCCCTGTTCATCACCATCTCTTGGAGTTCACTCAGACTCACATCCATCGAGTCCGTGATGCCATCCAGCCATCTCATCCTCGGTCGTCCCCTTCTCCTCCTGCTCACAATCCCTCCCAGCATCAGAGTCTTTTCCAATGAGTCAGCTCTTCGCATGAGGTGGCCAAAGTACTGGAGTTTCAGCTTCAGCATCATTCCTTCCAAAGAAATCCCAGGGTTGATCTCCTTCAGAATGGACTGGTTGGATCTCCTTGCAGTCCAAGGGACTCTCAAGAGTCTTCTCCAACACCACAGTTCAAAAGCATCAATTCTTCGGCGATCAGCCTTCTTC
>SJYT01078377.1:153103-171855 GCA_006410635.1 Cephalophus harveyi
TTCAAAAGCATCAATTCTTCGGCGATCAGCCTTCTTCACAGTCCAACTCTCACATCCATACATGACCACAGGAAAAACCATAGCCTTGACTAGACGGACCTTAGTCGGCAAAGTAATGTCTCTGCTTTTGAAAATGCTATCTAGGTTGGACATAACTTTTCTTCCAAGGAGTAAGCGTCTTCTAATTTCATGGCTGCAGTCACCATCAGCAGTGATTTTGGAGCCCAAAAAAATAAAGTCTGGCACTGTTTCCACTGTTTCCCCATCTATTTCCCATGAAGTGATGGGACCAGATGCCATGATCTTCGTTTTCTGAATGTTGAGCTTCAAGCCAACTTTTTCGCTCTCCTCTTTCACTTTCATCAAGAGGCTTTTTAGCTCCTCTTCACTTTCTGCCATAAGGGTGGTGTCATCTGCATATCTGAGGTTATTGATATTTCTCCCGGCAATCTTGATAGGCATTAGGCAACCATAAGTTCTAAATCTTTGATCTTTTAGAATAAGCAGGCCAGGAAAATCTCATGGACAGAGGAGCCTGGTGGGTTGCAGTCCATGGTGTCGCAAAGAGTCAGACACGACTGAGCGACTACACTTTCACTTTCACCAACATATTAATTTTTTAATGAGAATATAGGCACTGAATTTCATCCAGAATACTACTAATATTTTGGAATATATCTCTTTACATGTAGCACTGAAAATCTAATGAGAAATTTGTCATGATTTGAATCTTTCCTATAACTTATGGTAAGTTATTATTTAATCTCTATTCAGAAAAACAAAAGTAGTTTGTGCTTATTTCCTTTCTCCAATTAGGGGGTATTCAAAAGCACATACCAGGTTTTCATATCTGTTATATTAATACACAGCACCCTGATTATTGGAAGCAAAAGAGATGCCCAATAAGTGCTTGACTGAATATGGGCACCAGAAATAATTCAAGAACCAAATATTTCTTTAAAAACTCACCAAGGTACAAGCTATAAAATTTTCATTGAAATTGCGTTGAAAAGTGCTTTATTGCTCCACATCTCTTTACATGTGCTTACTGTGTTACCACAGACAACTTTGAGAAGCCATTTTTGAAATTCCCAAGGATAGCAGAGCATTATTTAATACAGGTGGAACAGTAATTATGATCAATGTAAATTTCCAAGCACAGATTGTGCAAGCTGCTGGTGCTGGAAATGCACTCGGTGTACAGATGTCCACGTGCCAAATGTTGTATCTTTTAGCCCAGAGACATCTTTGGATTGGATATAAGCTGAGCATCGCATGCTGAAAAGTAAACAGGAACTCAGTATCTTAAGACGCAAACTCAGTATGAAAAATTAAATGAATGATAGTGAAAAGGTTGATAAAGCTTGTAGGAATTTAAATTTATACATTTAAACTTGTCTAGAAATTTAAGATAACTACCATTCCATAATATATTTTGCATCTTTTACTTTATGCTGTCTACTGATGAATATGGATCTTATATTTTGTTAATCTTCATTTATAGTTCATATTTATATTATTTTTTTCAATAAAATAAACTGTTTCCTAACATGAAGGTTAAAAATATTCTCCTGTATTTCTCGAAAAGGTTAAATATTTCATTTTTCACTCTGAAATATTTAGCCCATATTAAATTAGAAACTGGGGTAAATTTTGTACAGAGAATTTGAGATTTCCCTTATCAGCCTCTCTCTTCTCAGTGACGCCCCTGTCCTCTGATTTTATAGCTGCCGTGGTTTTTGACTCAGTTCCTTTTCAATATATTTCTTCAGGCCAGAAAGATGGTATGTCTTCTTCTGCCATGAAGCTAAAGCTATAAGAATCTGACCCCATGCTACACCTCCAAAACGTACCTGTTTTAGTCTTCCTCCAGAGCTCTTTCCGAGTGTTTGGGGATGTGGGTGGGGGTGACTGTTTGCCAGTTTCTTTAGCATGTGGTGCAATGTTTGCAGTTGCTGTGTGCATGATAGAAAGTCACTGCTTTATCCCACCACACCTGATGCAGAGCACATCTCTTAGACTTTTGTTTCTTAAAGCTGAACATCGTTCTCATAATTTTCTTCTTTTCTATCTTTTGGTATAAGCGAGGTGATATTTGATTTCTGCTAATTCACATTCGCTTTTGGAGACATGAAGTAGCCATCAAAATTAGTATTCTTTACAGTATAAAAGGATTGCTATGGCCTTAATCAGGTAATAATGTCTCCTGTCTAAACATTTTGAAATGATTTTTGAATTAGGCATTATTAAGCATAAAATGAATTAGCTCATGCTCCACAAATTATACTCCTTTTACACATATATGCCTGTCTCTTATACACATCTAGATGTGTATAAGAGACAGCATTTTATCTTCAAAGTTCTTGCACATCTTTTGATTACTTACAGTTTTGTTTTTCTTGTTAAACATAGTTTTAAAAATGTTTCTTAACTATTTTATTGATAAATACAGGTACATTTCATTGTTTATACTAGTATCTGCAACTTCACTAAGTTTTTACACAACTCAATGATAATTTTTTGTATATAGGGAGCCTTTATATATATCCATATAATTCACAAATAATGTTTCTTTTCCCTCTCAAAGCTCTTTTTTCTTGCACCATCTAAGACTTCTAGTACTTCTTGATATAGAACGTGTTATGATAGTCTTCTGTGTCTTGCTGCTGATCTGAAAGGACTACTTCTTGCATTTTGCCAGAGGAAATTGCATTTATTGAGTGTTTTGATAGAGCCTGCAAAGTTAAGCTTCTTCCCATTACCAGTTTGATAGGTGATTATGCACTGATTATTCATAAATTTTTGTCATGTACTTTTTCTGACTCTTCTGAAGTGATTGCATGGATTTTTCTTTTATAGTCTGTTACTGAGATGGATTGTATTTATGGATTATATAATGTGAAAGCCCTCTTGAATTCCTAGGATATACTCCTAAATTTTTATATTTTGCTGCTAGTGTTTTGTTTTTGACTTTTATATCTTTTCAAAGTCCTTATTTAATTTTGACATTAAGGTTTGATTATGAGAACAGGACTTATTAATAATAAATTGGATCTCCCCCGCCCTTTATTTTGTTTAAGAACTTGCTGGAGGTTGTAATTATAAATTACTTAAACTTTTTCTTGAACTCACCAGTAAAACCATCTGGGCCTGGTGTCTTCTTCATTAGAAATTTTAAATCACAGATTCTATATACATAGTAAATACAGATAATTTATGTTTCCTCTTTAGTCTTGATTTAGTGCTATGAAATTACCTATTTCTGGGTACTTGTCCATTTAAGTCTAACATTTTACTCTTGATTGGAACTAGGGTTTTTAAGACTCCCAATAACTTTTTAATGCATGGTGTTTCTTTCGCATGTCCTCTTTTCAATTTCAAGTGTCATTTTTGTGTGATATTTCTCTCCCTACTTTTGTCAGTCTCATGAGAAATGTTTTCCTCTTTTTACTAGTCATTTTTGCCAGAGTCAACTTTGCTGAAACTCCCTGTTGGATTTTTAAAAAGTCAAATTGTGGTGCCGTTCTCGTGACATGGCGCAGTGGTAAAGAATCTGCCTGCCAATGCAGGATACACAGGAGACGTGGCTTCAGTCCCTGGCTTGGGAAGATCACTTGGAGTAGGAAACGGCAACCCACCCCAGTTATTCTTGCCTGGAAAATTCCAAGGATAGAAGAGCCTGCCTCACTACAGTTTATAAGGTAGCAAAGAGTCAGACGTGCCTGAGCACGCTCACCTACTCACTCACTCTTGAGGGCATCTGAAGTTTCTCTTCCAGGGAAAGCTAGCAGTTGAACCTACTTTAACTCTCCTGGATGTCTACAGATCCATGGACCATTTCAGAGTCAGCCTACTGGAGCAGGCTGAGTCTGTCTACTGGAGAAGACGGGTCTGAGTGGCTCCATTTCTGATCCGGCATTGCCATTTTTCACGAATGCAGCCTTGTCTCTGTGTGTACTACTTTTCAAGTGTCACTTTTGCCTCACTGGCTTATTTTTACTATTATTTGTCCTTGGACATTTCTTTTGTTTACAACAGTGCTTTAAAAGTGTATTTGCTGTAAATTATCTAGGATCAAGTGGTATTATAGTGAGAAGTCCCTTCAGGATATCTTTCTGTCATATTGCTGGAAATGGAATTCCCCTTTGAGATATTTTCAAAGGTTTAGGTATTTCAGATAACCTTTACTTAAATATTTGATCGTAGGGAATGTGTGTCCTTTGAAGTCGGCTCTTCAAACCTTTAGGTAAATTAGGAAAGTGATTTGAGATTCAACAATTGAAGCCTTAGCTGTTATTCTTTGAAAATATGAAAATACATTAGTCTACACTATGAGAAATCTCTTTCCAACATGAATATCTTGCCAACTGTTTCCTATCATATTTTAGCTCTATTGGTATTACTGAAAAGGAAAAAGGAAAACTAACATTTATTGAGCCCTTGCATTGTGCCAGACATTTTATTAGTTGTTTTCCATTTGCCAGCTCAATAAATCCTTGGACTAATTTTATGACTCAGAGTTATGACCATTTTTATTTTCAAGAAAAAGAGAGATGAAGACATTTGCACAGGCTCTAGTGGTAGTTCAAGAATTAAAACTGGGGTCTGGTTGAGCTAACATTATTCTACAGCATAGCAGTGTCATCTACCTGCTTATAGGTGTGCAAACGGAGGCTTACAAAGTCTAAGAAGAGCTTATTAAATAAAATTGAAACATGGGTCTCTTTGATTTCAAAGTCCATGCAGTCTACAACATATCTTCTGTAAATGTGTCATTACCACACCATGAAATATTAGATGGGACTTCAAGCCTCACACACTCTTAAACTATCAGGAGTCCAAGGACAGTGTTTTTATTATCATCACCCCTTTAAGTCATGTATTAATGCCGATATTGATATACCAATACATCTAATTTTATAGTTAGCATACAGGAAAGCATACCCATTTAAATTGTTCACTTTCATGAACTTTGACAGAAATAGACATCCATGAATTCACAGCCATCTTTAGAGTCCGGAGCGTTACCATCATTCCCCAAAGGGTACTCTGGCCAGTATTCTCTATCTGCTCGAAACTCTGGACTTCTGATATGTCGCTTGTTACTATAGAGGAGTATCTGTTTTCCAGAGTTTTTATATAAATAGATATTGTACGTGCTCACTGTATGGGCTTCATTCATCACAATGATTTTGACTGTGTGCATCAGCATGCCATTCCTCTTAGACGGCTAGTATTCTCTTGTACTATGTTTTGCTTCTCTGTTCCCCTTTTGATGAACATCTGGAGTGCTTAGAACTTTGGGGTGTTGCAATTAAAACTGCTGTAAATATTGATACAGATGTCTTTGGGATCATAGATACTTTTAAAAATCTTGGATAACTAGTGTATGTGGAAGATACAGGCACACACACACATACACACACACCTACTACTTACTATATATACACATAAAGTGGCATATATGCCACACATACACATACATAAAGTGGCAATTATATTTCATATTTTAACCAATAATTTTTCAGATTTCTTGTTATTCAAAGAGCTCTGTGATATTTAAGACATTCAGATTTTTAAAAAATGTAGCCATTTTAGCTTGCATGCGTGCGTGTGTGTGTGTGTGTATGTGTATGTAGGTGGGGGGTGCACTTTCAGGCACAATCATAAAGGATTATTTCATGTGGCTCTAACTGGCAATTAGCTGATGACCAATGACGTGGAACAGCTATTTATGTGACTATTGGTCATTTATGTACCTTCTTTTAGTAAGTGGCATTCAAGGGTTTTGTTGACTTTTCAAAGCTGGCTTATTAGTCTTCCTGTTGTGTTTTAAGAACACACTTTATAGTCCAGTTACGAGTCTTTTGCTAATGTATGAAGAGTGAGCACTTCCTCTCTATCTGTACTTTGACTTTTCTTCTTCTTAATGATGCCTTTTGTTGAGCAGGTTTTTCATCCTGATCAAGTACAAATTATCCATTTTCTCCCTTTATTGTGCATTTACTGTGGGTTACGTGTTTTTACACCTGCCAATCCAAAGGTCACGCACGCTCTGTCTTAGGTTTCCTTCTGTAAGTTTAATAATCTTAGCCTCTATATTTAAGCCTATGGTCCATTTTCTTTTCAGTTCGGAATATATGTTAAATTTTTCTATACAGACCTCCAGTGTGTCTAACAAAATTTGATGTAGACTTCCTTTTCATCAATGAATTATCTTGACATCTTTGAAAAATCAAATATATATACATATTTACATATGCAGCTATAGTTCTAGACAATCTATTATTTTCCAATGATTTATATGCCTAAGCTTGCACCAGGCACACTGTCTTAAGACTTTTACTAGTAGCTCATAAAATCAAGTACCAATATTTTTTTCTTTTTAAAATTTTTTTGACTACTGTTTGTGTGACTGCCCATGTAAGTTTTAAAATAGATTTTTTTTTTTTAATCTAGTGTCATCTTGACAGTTGTTATATGCAAACTTGCAAGTCAATTTAGGTGTAATTGACATCTAACTGATACTCAATTTTCCAATCCAGGAATATGTTTTTCCATTTATTTCTATTTTCTTTAATAAGGTACAGCAATGCTTTATGGTTTACCATACCATCCATTCACATTTTTTCCTAAAAGTGTATTTTTGACACAGTTGTAAATAGAATTCTTGGAAATTTCTTTTTTCAACTTTTGCTACTCTGGGTTTTATAGATCAAGCATGTATTCAGTAGCTTTCTGAATTCACTTATTCATGAGGTTGTTCTGTAGATTCCTTTGGATTTTCTACTTAAGATGTGATGTACACAATATTGTTGTTTTTCTGTGGTTTATTTCAAAGTTGATTTTCTCTCTATTTTTGTTTTTCAGTACTTTAACTTTGATGTACCTAGGTGTGAATATGTTTGCATTTATCCTAGATTGTATAAAACACATCTTTCACCAAACTTCAGTAGTATTTAGCCATCATTTTGCCAAATATTTATTTACCTCAATATTGATATCTATGCTAACATATGTTAGACTTTTATCACTGTTGCACAGTCCTTGAAGCTCTGCTTATTTTATCCATCTTTTCTTCCCGTTAATTCTCTGATTGATAACTTTTAATGATCTAAATCAAATTTATAATTTTTTCCATTACCTTCATTACATTACTAAGTTCTTCCAGATAATTTTTATTTAGGATTTTGTATTTCTCATTTCTAGAATTTCCATCTTAAAAAACACATTTCCTATATCCCTGCCTTTACATTCATTACGAGAATATTTTTTTCTTTACAAGATTCTGTGAGTCTTGGTCCCTGTTAATTGCATTTTAGGAAGCAATTAATTTAGTTTGATGCAAATTGCCAACTTGGTCACAACTGCAATAGGAATCAACTCCCATCTCAGTTCAGTTCTTTTAACTTAGGTCCATTCTGTTTCGGTACACAAGTGATTCACGGGTTTGGAAACTGGGGTAAATTTTGTACAGAGAATTTGAGATTTCCCTTATCAGCCTCTCTCTTCTCAGTGACGCCCCTGTCCTCTGATTTTATAGCTGCCGTGGTTTTTGACTCAGTTCCTTTTCAATATATTTCTTCAGGCCAGAAAGATGGTATGTCTTCTTCTGCCATGAAGCTAAAGCTATAAGAATCTGACCCCATGCTACACCTCCAAAACGTACCTGTTTTAGTCTTCCTCCAGAGCTCTTTCCGAGTGTTTGGGGATGTGGGTGGGGGTGACTGTTTGCCAGTTTCTTTAGCATGTGGTGCAATGTTTGCAGTTGCTGTGTGCATGATAGAAAGTCACTGCTTTATCCCACCACACCTGATGCAGAGCACATCTCTTAGACTTTTGTTTCTTAAAGCTGAACACCGTTCTCATAATTTTCTTCTTTTCTATCTTTTGGTATAAGCGAGGTGATATTTGATTTCTGCTAATTCACATTCGCTTTTGGAGACATGAAGTAGCCATCAAAATTAGTATTCTTTACAGTATAAAAGGATTGCTATGGCCTTAATCAGGTAATAATGTCTCCTGTCTAAACATTTTGAAATGATTTTTGAATTAGGCATTATTAAGCATAAAATGAATTAGCTCATGCTCCACAAATTATACTCCTTTTACACATATATGCATATAAATGGTTATTAAATGAAAATTTTCTAAGTGTATAAAATTTTGAGTTAAAGCTTAAAGGGACTTCAACAAGATAAATACACCAATTTGCAAAGAGAGTGATTAAATTCAACATGGCTAAGGTTGAAAAAGCAGTCTATAACAAGAGCTGCAAACCTTAGCCTATCAGCTAGTTGCAACTTATACAGGAGAGAAATCCAAAGACTGCTTAAGAACAGTTTTCAGAGTCCTCTGCATTTCCTTTTACACTTGTACAGGAGCATAGGAGTAGAGCTGCTACACACTCATTCAAAGCCAACTGGGAAATTAAGCAAACTGCTGTTAGGAGGAGAGTATACTTTCAAGGGGTAGAGGTGTTATTTTAACGGGATGCTTGCTGATGGGCAAAATCACATGGACTTGCTCTTTAGTGTTTCAGGGCCAAGTATGGAGAAAGATCTTTTCAGTGAATTTGTGCTAGTCCATAGAATTTAAAGGACTAAATCAATTTCTGACTCTGTAACCCCAATTTCCAAGAACAACCTAGGCAGAGTTCAAAATACTATAAATGTATTTCCCAAATAAAAGCCCTCTTCCAGTTTTCATTCTTTTTTGAGAGGCTCTCTTTTCCTACTATCCCCTTTTGTTAATCATGTGAAATAAATATTCAATTTCCTTGCAATACTTTTAAGTTACTAACAGAGGTTTATTAGCATATCCCACCATAGATTTTCCTGTTTTTTTTTTTTTTCATTTTGTCACTTATAGAGATACATAAGTATTGATGCTATAATATTAGATATAATATAAACACTGAGGATTTGTGTTTTATAATAATAGAAGTATAAAATACATTATATTTCTTCCATTTTACTCCTTTTTGCACTTTATCCTCTACTTGTTATAAGTTTATGAATTCCATAAGAATTTTTTTACTTTATAAATTCACTATTCATTAAAAGTTATTATTAAAAATTATTAAGTCACCACTTTTTCTTCCTATATCTCCATGTTTTCATCAGACCATTTTTCTCCTACATGTGGAAGTCATTTACTGTGGATCTTTGGACAGCTATTTTCTTTTTCTTTACTTGTTTATTCTAAACTGTTGCATTTTCATCACTGAAAGAAATTTTCACTAGAAAAAGAACTTTGACTAGCAGCCGTATCTTTTATCCTATTATATTTCATTCTACTTTTCTCTAATTTCTATTAACTGCACTGAAGAGTCAAGTTGGCATTAATGTGTCCTGTTTCAAGTTATCATGTCTTTTAATTTTTTCTGGTTCTTACAGAATTTTTTAGATTTTATTTTTAACCAAATTGACCATGAATGGTTATCATCTTCCTTTTGAATCCATACTGCTTGGAATTGTACTGTTTCTTAAATCTGTTGCTAGAGTTATGTGTAACAGTTTTGGAAAGTCATCCATCTCTGTTTTTTGAAGTGGGGCTTCCCAAGTTGCTCAGTGGTAAAGAATCCACACGCCAGTGCAGGAGATGTGGGTTTGATCTCTGGGTCAGGAAGATCCTCTGGGGAAGAAATGGTAACCCACTCCAGTATTTTTGCCTGGGAAATCTCATGGACAGAGGAGCCTCGTGGGCTACAGTCCATGGGGTCACAAAAGCGTCAGACATGACTTAGTGACTGAACAACACCAAGTTCTTGAAGTATCAGCTCTGCTTCATTCTCTCCTTTCCTTCTGGGGCATTACTTTTTAAAAAGTTAGATGTTTTCACTGAATCGTATGTTTACTTCTGGTATTTCTGAGCGATTTCCTCTTTTTTCTCTCCATGNGAGCCTCATGGGCTACAGTCCATGGGGTCACAAAAGCGTCAGACATGACTTAGTGACTGAACAACACCAAGTTCTTGAAGTATCAGCTCTGCTTCGTTCTCTCCTTTCCTTCTGGGGCATTACTTTTTAAAAAGTTAGATGTTTTCACTGAATCTTATGTTTACTTCTGGTATTTCTGAGCGATTTCCTCTTTTTTCTCTCCATGTTTCAGTCTGAATATTTTTATTCAGCTTTCTAATTAACTAATCTTTCATTATGCTATATCTGTTTTGCTGTTAAGATGATACATTGATTACTTATACTGTTATTATAATTTTGTTTAGGATTATTTTTATGGTTCTCTGTTGTCTGATAAAATTCTCCATGTTATTACTCAATTTTTTTAAGGCATTAGTCATATCCGAATCTAATAACATCGATGAATCTCCCGTGAGGCTATTTCTAATATCTCTATTATCCATTCTGTGAGTCATTATTTTTCTATTTATACATTTGGTGGTTTGTATTTGAGCTCCTCCAGCTTACATGAGAACTTGAAGAGCTGGTTTTAGTGTTATCTTACTTTAGGAACAATTTACTTTTCCTCTGGCCAAGCAGAGACAGTTTGCCTTCATTTGATCAGAGGTTGAGCTGATTTGAAGCTGAGCATCAGTCTTGGAGAAGAGCTATCTAATTCAAATTCATCCTTACAGAGTACAGCACTTTAGGGATTACTTGTGAAATCCTGGGCTTTGTACCAATGTTCCTCTTTCATGCAGGGCCATAAATTTGAAAATTTACATCCTGGCCTGTTAAGAATGTCAGAAACTCTGCTCTAATTAAACTTCCTGAGCAGCCACTTTCTGCTTGGCTGTAGTCTTTCGACTGCTCCCTTGGACTCAGCAGATGCCAAGAAGTGTGACTTAAAATGCTATTTTACCTTTCTCTCCTTCCCTTCCCGGTAGTACATTTGGCCCCTCAAGTTCACATTGTATTTTAGCTCCTTTATGTTTTCTGTTTGATGTGTTCTTTGTTCATTTATCCAAATATAACTTTTCTTATTGATTGACAATATCAGTCTGTACTATAAACAAAATCAAAGACAAAAACAGAAGAGCAAACACAAAATACTGGTCTAGAAATAGCTAGTCCTCCTTTGCTAGATGAGGAATTCCTACTATATTTTCCCTCCTATGATGTTCAATTCATACTAAACTACTCAAAATCAAATATTCAAATACATAATGACTTATTTTAATGGTACGTTTCGGACTTACTAGCTAACCAATGTCATTTTGTGATTATACATTAAATTATCACTGACTTCGGTTGATAAATTCTGGAATCAGGAAAAATCAAAACTAGCTTAAACACTCTGAGAATATAGAATATTTTTTATTTTACTTAACGAAGAGATATAATTTTCATATATTCTCTGCCACTCAATGTGTGGCATTTTGCAAATTATTTTACCTCTCCAGGTCTCAGTATTCTCAGATAAAAAAAATGAGTTCAACCAAATGATCCTTAAAAGTCCTTCATATCTAAAATGCTGTGATTTAGTAAGAATAAATCAGACTTGAATCTTTGATGATTCAAGTTTAATTTGAATCTTGAAATCCATGAGATTTTTGTAGTTTCTAAACAGAAAAAATAATGTTCCTCTGATCCCTAGTGCTAGAAGATGTCCCATATGAGTTGGCTAAGTTTCAATGCAATAATTACTTTTGGGATAATTAATTGCCAATAAATGTTGAAGAGGTCTAACAATATGAGGGAATACATTCTACCACATATAAATAAATATTTTAAAGCTTAATAATTATAATGGCAGGGTGTCAAGATATGAATATACAAATTAATAAATTAAACAGAGTGGAGAACACACAGATCCATATAAATATTAAAGGCTTAATTGAGTGAGATTTAGCATTCTATATTAGTGGGCTAGTCAAAAAATGGTGCTTAGTCAATTATCTGTTTGGAAAAGAAAAACAAATCCCTACTTCACAATGTACACAATTAAGATTGGGTAACATTCCATATGTGAAAATCACATTTTCACTACAGCAGGGTTGCAAAATAATCTTAAATTTGAAATGAAATTTTCACAATATAAGAAAAATAATTTGTAAGAGAGTGTCCAGGAGGTGGAGACATTTTCTTGATTGAGATTTAGAACTTTATCACATTCATATCTGATGTCAGAGACATGCCATCAGGCTGGATTCTAGCTGTATAAATATGCGAAGACTACTTAAAAGTTCAGTTATCCTCCTCAAGCGTAAAAGTGAATAATAGGCTCTGTTTCCTGAGAAATATTGTGAGTATTAAATAATATCAAAATACTTAAGGCATTGCCAGATACAAGTAGTACCCAATTATAGTTGTTAATTGCCCTTGAAAAGTCTCACTTTTCATCTGCTGAGATTGACCGTACTTGAAGAAGAAATGAAGACTTGGAAAATTGGAAAGAGATCTTAATTTTGGAAAACTCGTACATTCATATAGTATAGGCAAGCACTCCTGTGTATTGAAGATACAAAAGGGCCAGGGCATGGTAATCATCCTTCAGTTACTCTAGTCTAGTAATTTTCTTTGAAGACTCAGAAGGGGATGAGAAGCAGCTCTTGAAAGGATTGACTGGTGGGGCTGAAGGCTCATTCTGTGAAGGTTGGGCACCATGAAATATAATGAGAGCAATCTATATGCCAGCTGATTTTATTTATTGCAGGTTAGGATCACAAATTTAGGAACAGAGAAAGTAGTGTTCTACTGTTCTAAATTTAATGATCTATAGGAATAATATAACAAGAGATGAAGGTGAAGGTGAAGTCGCTCAGTCGTGTCTGACTCTTTGCGACCCCATGGACTGTAACCTACTAGGCTTCTCTGTCCATGGGATTCTCCAGGCAAGAATACTAGAGTGGATTGCCATTTCCTTCTCCAGGGGATCTTCCCGACCCAGGGATTGAACCCGGGTCTCCTGCATTGGAGGCAGATGCTTTAACCTCTGAGCCACCAGGGAAGGACCACTTTTTTATGGTTCTTCTTAGCTAAGAGATCTTGATTATCTAGGACGTATAGAAAGAAAACTAAAGCCATTCAAGATAATGTAATCCTAAAAGGAGAGATTGGATGAACTTTATAGTCAATGACTTATAATCACCTGTGATTTGCGCCAAGAAAGTAAGAGTGAAGAGAATATAATGCTGAGGCACAGAATTATTTACTAAGTTATAAGAGTATAGAATTAAGATACTTCCATGTACAGACAAATCTAAGAATTCACCACAGGAAGGATTTACTGAAGAGGGGGCATGACAGTTGAAGCTGAAGTTGTTTAAAATCTCTAAATCTCGATAGCAAGAAAAATGCATTTATTAAATGTAGGCATATGAAATTGTTGCTGCTGATTTAATTTTCTTTTGTGCCCCCACCAGTATATGGGAATGCTTGGCCTACACTGCAGGTTTTAGTATTATTGCATATATCCACATGAACTGTCCTCTATAACCTAGCTTGTTGACCTTAAAGGGATTCTAAACCTGTGAAGATAACCACATAGATAAGTCTAAAGAAATAAAAATAGTCCTGTGAGCTTCCCTGAACAATCCCTACATGATAGTTTCTATTTCCAACCTAAAGATATAACTTAGAACTCAACCATCTTTATTCCAACACAGACTGCAAGGCTGCATTTGGCCTTTTCTTTCTTTTTTTTTTTTTTTAATGAGAAGCTAAAAAGGTCAACTGGTGACAATTTGTGTGGTTAAAGGATATAAGGTATAAATGACTAAAATATTTATTAATTGTGCAAAGTGCTTTAGCTTTACAATTTTTTAAAATGGAACTCTATTTTAGTCCTAAAAGGACAAAAAATGAATGTTTTTACTTTAATCACTTCTAAGTTAAAATATCAAAAAGATAATTTGTTTCTGAACTATGCCTTTGTAATTAAGAATGATTTCATGGAAGAATTATTTTTGTTTCTTTTTAGGTTTTCTTGAATCTCTTAAAGATAATGTCTAATGATTTGCCAGATGCAGATTTGAGACTAGAATTTATAGACCAGTTATTCATTCCTGTCAAATGCCATAGACAATAACAGCAACAAATCAAAGTTAGGTTGTAATTGAAATCAACTGTTACTAAAAGCAATTTAGCTTTAAAGAAACTTGGCATGTAAAATGATGAATTATTTGGGTCAGCTTTGTTATAATTTAAAACTATTTTTAACCACTTAATAGAAGAGAAGGCTAAATTTTTAGGAAGATCAGAGAAGAGTAGGTTCTATTTCATATTTGTTTTAAAACTCAGAAGATAAAATATCTTTTAAAGGTAAACTAATATATATTCCAGAGAATCATAACAAGGTTAGGTAAAGTTTTAAGGGGATTGCTATATTACAAATGGTAATGAGAGTTAATGCAAAACTTACAATTAAAATAAATTTATATGGTTGTCATTACACTTCAATTTGCTCCCACGAAATTACCTAGTAAATTGTCTTTTGCTTTATTTTCTGTGTTTCGTGTATTGGGTTCATGATATATATGAACAAAAAAGTGAGTAAATTAAGCTCATAACTTAGCTCATACCTTTATGCTTTACATATATGCAATCCCACCCATAACTGAATTCATATTCTTTGGAATACAAAAACTCTGCAATCTGGGTCTGGGGAGAGAGAACCTTTCTATACTAACATTAGTCTGAGTGACAGTTCATCTCTGTTTTTTTGGATACGTTAAGATACATTGGCTTAGATTAACATCTCTCAAGTAAGGGCTCATTTATGTGGAAGTAAACTGTGGTGTTGGAGAAGACTCTTGAGAGTCCCTTGGACTGCAAGGAGATCCAACCAGTCCATTCTGAAGGAGATCAGCCCTGGGATTTCTTTGGAAGGAATGATGCTAAAGCTGAAACTCCAGTACTTTGGCCACCTCATGCGAAGAGTTGACTCATTGGAAAAGACTCTGATGCTGGGAGGGACTGGGGGCAGGAGGAGAAGGGGATGACAGAGGATGAGATGGCTGGATGGCATCACGGACTCGATGGACGTGAGTCTGAGTGAACTCCGGGAGTTGGTGATGCACAGGGAGGCCTGGCGTGCTGCGATTCATGGGGTCACAAAGCGTCGGACACGACTGAGCGACTGAACCGAACCTTCTTCTTGTAGCGATACCCTGCTGTACTTATTCAGTAGAAGAAGGAAGTGCTAGGAGCAAATATAAAAATGTCAGGGCTTCCCTAGTGACTCAGCGGTGAAGAGTCCGCCTGCCAACTCTGGAGGCAGGGATTCCATCCCTGCTCCGGGGGATTCCACGTGCTGCAGAGTACCTGGGCCCACGGCCACAACTGTTGGATCCCTTGCCTAGAGCCCCTGCTCCACGGTGGAGAGGCCGCTGCAGCAGGAAGCACGTGGAGGGTGGCCCCACCCCGTTTGCCTCAACAAGACAAAAGCTCACACAGCAATGAAGACCCAGCACAGCCAAAAATAAATAAGTAAATAAAACGATTAAAACATGGCAAGTTAATATTTGAAGATAGAGACATTTTGGAGCGAAAATACATTGGTAAGATGAAAAACATCCTTGATTACTGAAAAGGTTGATCATTTTGACTGAAACTCTCTCTCTATGTATTAACATTTAGACAGTTCTGAGGATATGTCTCAATAAAAGTATATAACTAACATGTATGAAAGTGGTTCTATCTTTTCATGTAGAACTGCTAAGTTTGGGAGTAACAAAATAAATGAAGCTTCTGAAAATTTTATCGAAAGCGGTATTGCACTTTTTATCTTGGTCCCCAGATAGATTGAAGGCCATGATTTTAATGGAAATTTCATGAAGGAGAAAGTGAGAAAGAATTGAGAACTGCAACGATAATAGATACAAAGCAACGGATGCCAGGCAAATTGGTTGGTTAATTAAAGAGTCTGTGTTTGTAGATAATATTTGGCATGTCAAAGAGAATGTCAGGATTAGAGGTTAGAAATCTGAATATCCATCAACATTAGCTGAAATTGTTAGCCAAGATTAAAAAAAGGAAAAAAATACATGACAAAGAAGTAAGAATATATAACACCCTATCTCTAAATGTCAGATTTAGTAGAAAAAGAGAAAGCAAAGTCAGTGGACAAACTCTGACTGCTGATATTTGTTCCACAACATGATGTTTCAATATTTAGCCAAACGGACAGTGGAATAGGATATAGAAGATTTACTTTTATTTATATAGCACAATAGTTCTCAATCTTTAATATATATTTTAATATCCTGGGTAGTTTCAAAGTCCTAATGCCCAGGTTATACACTCCATCATTGAAATTATATGGTTTTAGGGAGGGAAATAAGGAACAATAATTCCAATTGGTAGCAAAGTTTGGGAAATGTCTTATACTCATATTTATGTGTGAACTTGATTTATTTATTAAATAGTTACTAGAAGTTTTCATTTATTTTTGCATAGGGAAACAGATACAAACCAAGTTTTTTACGTTTCTAGAAAAAATATTTTCCAACATGTGAAGGGCAATGATATTATAACTACTTTCATTTTATGTGACTTTCATTCAGATGCTGTATTTTAATAACATCTCAAGATCATGATTAATTGGTAATATGCCACTATGGGGGAAAAATTGAATATACATACTTCCTTCTTTGAATACCTATTTGCTTTAATTTTTTTTTTGAAAGTAAAATGATTTTTGACAAAACAATTTATGTTTTTATTTTATGGAATTCACAATCATAACTGTGCAGAGATTTAGTGTATTACAATGAAAAAGTAAGGTTCTTATAATATACTTTTAGCATACTATAACAAGTGACTATTTGCCTGGATCTAAAGTCTAAGGTACTCTAGGAACACATTTCTACCCTAATTAAAATGGCCTGTAAGTGGTAAATTAGGATTTTGAAATTTATCACATATACTATAAAAATTTCTCAGAAAAAGATTGTATTTACCTTATGGTAGGTATTAATATTTTAGTTTTTCATGTTTTTTCTGCCTAGATTAAAAAGGTTATGTCTTTTAACTAAATAGACTTTAAGCATCCTCTTAGTTTATATTTAATGGATGTTTTATGTTTAACAACTTATCCTCAGGATCCATTTAGCTATTTTTTTTTTCCTTTCTTCAAATAGATACCAGTTGATATAAACTGTTCAAAGACAGAAAAATGATATTGGCTATCTAACTAGGATGACCATATAGTTGCAGTCCCACTGTCAATGATGTTCTTTTTACTCTGAAAAATGTCCCAGTTCAGATGATAAGTTATACTGTCCCTCTGTATCTAAAAAGCCGCCACTTCTGATAAGACTGCTCTCAACATTTAATGTTGTAATGTGATTTTTTTTCCAAAAAAAAAAAAAAAAAAAGCACCAAGACATTAATCATCATCTATCAGGACTGGGGAAGAATTCTTCATTTCTTGCCTATCATGAGCAGAACCCTGGCTTTATCTTAAACCTGATCATCATAATTATTTCCCCTGTAATTTTGTGGGAGTGGGCTTTCTTTTAATCCCCTCAACTTATTGTATCTCTGTTGTAGCTGAATCAATGCTACCTTTCGGTAACGTTGACTCCCTATATTTACAATTTAGTTTCTATAAATCTGTAAACTTTGAGAATAGTGATAATCTTACTCATCTTGGGGTTACTCTCTACCTCAGTCATGGTACTTCTCCAATTTCACCCTATGGGAAGGAGGTAACTTTTTCTTTTAAAGTAGAGAAGAAGAAAGTAAAGAAGAAAGCATGAAGGCTGCTTTACTACAGCAAATTATTAATACGGAAGTATAGCGGTAAAGGTGCAAGTAGCTAGATTAGGGCCGATGCATCACGTGTACTGAAATACGCAGAGGAGTAACATAAGGAAGGGCTATTTTGGGAATAAGATGATGACAGTTATAAAAGAGTGACATTAACACAGCAAGGAGATTAATTTTTCCCGTTTTGTTCTTTAACACTGCCTCCTTCTTCAACACCAGTTCTGCTTCTTTCTCTTCTCTTTATTTTTCTTTCCTGCTTTTCTTCCTCTCTCTTTCTCCCCTGTGATATTCTTCGCCTCTAATGATGTGGAAAACGTAGAGGCAAATCTAGTTTAGAACTAAACGAGAGTCATCATTGCCAAGTGGGAATACATATTTTGTCTCTCTGTGCTCTAAACTGGAACCCAAAATGGTAGGGGCTGTTCAGTTCAGTTCAGTTCAGTCGCTCAGTCATGTCCGACTCTTTGTGACCCCATGAATCGCAGCACGCCAGGCCTCCCTGTCCATCACCAACTCCCAGAGTCCACTCAAACTCACATCCATTGAGTTGGTGATGCCATCCAGCCATCTCATCCTCTGTCGTCCCCTTCTCCTTCTGCCCCCAATCCCTCCCAGCATCAGAGTCTTTTTCAATGAGTCAACTCTTTGCATGAGGTGGACAAAGTACTGCAGTTTCAGCTTTAGCATCATTCCTTCCAAAGAAATCCCAGGGCTGATCTCCTTCAGAATGGACTGGTTGGATGTCCTTGCAGTCCAAGGGACTCTCAAGAGTCTTCTCCAACACCACAGTTCAAAAGCATCAATTCTTCGGTGCTCAGCTTTCTTCACAGTCCAACTCTCACATCCATACATGACCACTGAAAAAAACTGTAGTCTTGACTAGACGGACTTTTGTTGGCAAAGTAATGTCTCTGCTTTTCAATATACTATCTAGGTTGGTCATAACTTTCCTTCCAAGGAGCAAGTGTCTTAATTTCATGGCTGCAGTCACCATCTGCAGTGATTTTGGAGCCCAAAAATATAAAGTCTGACACTGTTTCCCCATCTATTTCCCATGAAATGATGGGACCAGATGCCATGA
>SJYT01078377.1:172426-184473 GCA_006410635.1 Cephalophus harveyi
AAAAAAAAAAAAAAAAACACAAATCCTGGGCACTGGAAAAAATTATGAACTCATTAATGAATGGAAAGAATTTTCCTTGTTATGAGATTTGCTCTTCTCCCTTAAAATATGTTTCAGAAAGTTTTGCTGGTAGTCAATTATCAATTATTTCCCTCAAGTATATACCAGCCACCTAACGGCAATTTGTAGCCTACTTTGTAGCCAAGGTTTAATTTCTTCTTGCTTCAGGGTAACTCTGACTTGATCTATGTGTCATTTAATGCTCTCTGAACATCAAATTATTTTCAATAGTCTATACAAAGAGCAAGATAAACTGAAGACTTTTAAAGTTTAGTACCTACATTTGCATAGAACTTTACAGCCTCACAGTCTTAGCAATCAACCTCCGTTGCTGATGTTCTAGTCCCTCACAGATAGCCTCTTAGAAAACAGTCTGGGAAGAATTACCATAGCAGAGAGTTATTCTCCAGTCTCTCATTTGCATGTTAATACCCAGAATACTCTTCAAGTTTATTCAGGGAGGCTGTTTTATAGCAGAAATGCCATCTGAACTCTAAGAATAAACTAAACAGACTTGTGGGAACCAATGAGGCAACTGAGGTTTTTGGGTTTTTTTTTAATAAATGTAAGTGATCATAAAAAGCTCAGCCTTCTCTAGGGAAATACAAAAAAAAATAAAAAGACCCTCTTTTAATATGCAAATACAAGAACCCAACATCAACACTGTGTTAACTTCTAATCTTATTTTGTTTTTACAAATCTTTAATTTTGTGATCCCATTTCTCTGCCAGACTGCATTAGATTCATTGTTCATAACTCAGCCCTGGATTTTCTGAGGCAGAAAGGCCAGGCAGCCAGCTTAAATACTGCCTTATTGTGTCAGAGAGATCTGCAGACAGTTTCCATAGAGAGAGAGAGAAAAAAAAAAAGGAAGAAGGCAGAAAGCTTATACATGGCTAATTATATGGGAATGATATAAAATTCGGGAAGGATTTGTTCTCTTATTTTCTTAGTTTGTTCAGATGTCTTTGACATGAGAGGCTCAACTGTACAGCATGAATGATCTATTTTGAGAAAACTTGCAAATAGAAAGGTGCGTATTATATATTTGGTAGAACATCTGATGCCTTTAAAAGTTGCAGCACCTTTCAGCCAGCCATCATGTTTTCTATCTGATAATAACTTGTTCCAAGTCGAATCACCATGGTTGGCTGCACCCTATCATACCTTTGGATTAGGAAAGTGGAACTTAGAAGTTTGTGAAGTATTTCTTGATTATTCACAAGTTAACTCCTGATTGAAATAGGCTGCAGCAAACCACCCAGGTTATCCCAGCATACAGCAAGAGCACTGAACTGTGGTTCAGCAAATTGACCTTCAGAGACTATTATGACCTTCAAATTGCCACTAACAATGATACGATTTTTATTTTATTTTTTTCAATGGAATTTGATGGTAAACTTCTGGAAAGGAGGGGAATTACAACAATTTCTTTGATAATCTGTAGGGTATAGGAATAAGTGATATGTACACATATTTTAGTTAATCAAAAAACTAATATTTCAATTTCAGTGTTAATTCTTATTTGAAAGAATATATAACTGCCTTCTTAGAATGTTAAATTCTGTTGAAAGGAACAAGGTCTGCTGCTAGACATATATCAATAGTCCTTTGTTTTATTTTGTATTTAGCAAACATTCTATTGAATCTATTTGTGAAGCATTTTATAATAACTAAAATCTTGTAACACTTCAAGTTTCAGCCTCTCATACTAAGGTCATGTTGACTTTAAATATGCTGAAATGACTTACAGTTCAAAGCAGGAAGTGTTTTTCTCAATGACACTGATTTCTAAACTCGTATTCTTAAAATTTACAACTTGAAGGTGAGACGTAGCTACAAGGAATGGCAGTTACAGCCATTATCTTTTGTTTTTTGTTCTAATCTAAGAAGTGAAAAAGACGTGCCACTTCAAAAAGTTAGATATCACGAAGAGCATGTTCCTGAAGATTTTAATGTGCATGTAGATGCTCTGGTAGGCTGCAGTGTCCACGGGGTCGCACAGAGTCGGACACGACTGAAGCGACTTAGCAGCAGCAGCAGATGCTCAAGTCATTCAATTCTTCAGTTCAGATCAGTTGTTCAGTCGTGTCTGACTCTTTGCGACCCTATGGAGTGCAGCGCGCCAGGCCTCCCTGTCCGTCACCCACTCCCGGAGTTTACTCAAACTCATGTCCGTTGAGTCAGTGATGCCATCCAACCATCTCATCCTCTGGTGTCCCCTTCTCCTCCCTCCTTCAGTCTTCCCCAGCATCAGAGTCTTTTCAAATGAGTCAACTCTTCACATCAGGTGACCAAAGTATTGGAGTTTCAGCTTCAACATCAGTCCTTCCAATGAATATTCAGGACTGATTTCTTTTAGGATGGACTGGTTGGATCTCCTTGTAGTCCAAAGGACTCTCAAGAGTCTTCTCCAACACCACACTTCAAAAGCATCAATTCTTTGGCACTCAGCTTTCTTTATAGTCCAACTCTTTCATCCATCCATGACTACTGGAAAAACCATAGCCTTGAATAGATGGATCTTTGTTGGTAAAGTAATGTCTCTGCTTTTCTTCCAAGGAGCAAGTGTCTTTTAGTTTCACGGCTGCAGTCACCATCTGCAGTGATTTTGGAGCCCCCTAAAATAAAGTCTGTCACTGTTTCCACTGTTTCCCCATCTATTTGCCATGAGATGATGGGACCAGATGCCATGATCTTAGTGATTATTTGGCCAATTCAATTGTAGTCAGATAGAAAACATGTGGATAGGAGTGAGTGCTGTAAAGATTTCATTCTGTGGTATTTTTAAAATGAGCTACTCAATTTTTGTGAATTTTTATGAGAGCAATTTCATATTGTGGAGGAGAAATTTACATATTCTTTAAAAAAGTGAAGTCTTTAGAATACACATTGAACTGTTTGAAAAAGAGGTCAGATGACTTAAAGAGTTCACATTTCAAATTAAGAAGACATATAGATGGCCAAGAGGCACATGAAAAGATGCTCAGCGTTGCTAATCAAGAAATGCAAATCAAATCTACAATGAAGTATTACCTCACACCAGTCAGAATGGCCACCATCAAAAAGTCTGCAAACAATAGATGCTGGAGAGGGTGTAGAGAAAAGGGAACCCTTCTTCACTGTTGGTGGGAACGTAAATTTGCACAGCCACTATGAACAGTATTAGGTTCCTTAAGAAACTAGAAATAGAGTGGCCATATGACCAGCAATCATATTCTTGGGCATATTTCTGATGTAAACATGGTTGGAAGGATACATGCATCCCAGTGTTCACTGCAGTGCCGTTTATGATAGCCAAGACATGGAAGCAAACCTAAGTGTCTAGTGACAGACGGATGGATAAATAAGATGCAGTATAGATACACATTAAAGTAGTACTCAGCCATTAAAAAGAATGAAATCACGCCATTTTCAGGAACATGAATGGACCTGGAGATTGCCATACTAAATGAAGTAAGTCAGAGATTAAGACGAATGTCATGCGCTATCTCTTATATGCAGAATCTTTAAAATATGATGCAAATGAACTTATTTACAAAACAGAAACAGACTCACAGACTTAGAGAACAGCATTATGGTTATGGGGGTGGGGGGGAGGGTGGAGGGGAGGGAGAGAGGGGGAGTGTGGACTCGACATATACACACTACTGTTTTTAAAACAGATGACCAGAGGACCTGCTGGACAGCACAGGGAACTCTGTTTAAATACCCTGTAGTAGCCTAAATGGGGAAAGAATTTTCCAATGAACAGACACAAGTATATGCATAACTGAATCATTTGGCTAGGTACATCTGAAACTAACACAAGCTTGTTAACTAACTACACTCCAAAGTAAAAATATATTTTTTTAAAGTGTAAAATAGACACCTAAGGCTTCCTTAACTTCCTTCTCGCTATAAGGGGCAGACAGAGGCCAAGTCTAGTAGCTCCTCCACCCCTGCCATTTCAATCAGCACCACTGTTATGCATAAACTGGAGGTCATTTCCTATGAACCAGTCCCATGGGTGAAAAAAAAAAGTCCTTGTAGGACTGTGGGTAAGTGAATTAGATTTATCACTGGTCTTTCCCTATTGACAGAAATTCATTCCATTATTGACTGTTCTAGATGATATAAACTTCGTTCTAATACTGACTCAGAATGTTACCTTATTTAATTGCCATTTATTCATTCATGCTTTTTCTGTGTGTAACAATTCAGAAGAAACATAATCTCTGTTGCATGTTAGAAATCCTCAAACGTTTGGAAATACTTCAACATCACCAGTATTTCACTGATCAATTTCAAATATCATGTCTTCTACTTCAAAATCATGAGCCATAGATACACAGCATGTATTTTTTGTTGTTGTTATTCATTTATGAGCACAATTGTTGGCAAACTATTTGTGCATATTGTTACTGAATGTTTTGGAGATGTTATTTAGCATGGGAGGATGTTTATTTTATCACTGACTAGACTCCAGGCTGCTATGCTTTGCTGAATCCATCTATAGCATCCTGTATTCTGCTAACTTTTGCTTCAGGTATTGGTTATGCTTGGGACGTCTCATTTGCTTATAATCTTTATAATGTACAAGTTGGGTAAAATAAATCCCTCCAGATCACATTAAATAATCAAATTCTATTCAATTAATAACATGAATTTCATACTGAGCTCAATGTCAATAAGCTATGGGATAAAGATTTTTTAAGCAGTTCTTAGAGAGTATTCTTACACTACGTGATAGGTGTTTTTCTCTTAATTGAATAGTAAATGGGGCTTAAAGTGTGCTCATAGGATGACAAGAGTATACTGACTTAACATCGTAAGGATTAGAAGGCATTTTCCCTTTCTCCTTAATCATATATCTCATAATTCCATGATCTACATGGAACACCACTTATTTATTCAACATATAATACTGGAGAAACTGTAATTTTCAATATTATGATAATACTAGTAATGCAAAAAAATTAGGGATGCACTCTCCAGTTTTAAGGTATAACATTCTAAAGGGAAGAGAAATAAAATAAATAAAATTCAATGTTTCAAAGCAATAGAAGAGGCATATCCAAAACTGAGCAAACTAATCTTTCTGGTGATATTCAGAAAAGCAGAAAGGAAGTGATAGTTGAACCAACTACTGAAAACATTAGGACTCGATTGTCTGCTGTTTTTAAGAGAACTTTAAATATATAATTAAAGGCAGTGTGAAAGTATAAGGATTGTCAAATAATGCTGTAACATGCAAAAGCTAATCAAAAGCAAGCCAACACTGGCCTCATTAATATAAGACCAGAATATTCTCCAAGATAAAAGCTACTATCAGAGACAAAGAGGTCAGTTTTAATAGCAAAATAGCTAACTCTTTAAGAAGAAATTGTAATACTATATGTCTATGTATCAATAACAGAACTTCAAATTACATAAGAAAAAAAAATAACTAGAGGGAGAAAGGGACAAACCCACATTAGAGCTAGAGATTTTTAACTCCCCCACTCCCCACATTTCTGTGTTTGATTGAATGAATAGGACATTTTCAACTGAATTAATTTGACATTTGTAGATTACTGCACCCAACAAATGCAGAACATATATTATTTTAAGTATGTGAAACACTTTCCAAAATACAACCTCAAATAAGCCCAGTATTATAAATAACTGAAATCATATGAAGCATTTTCTGTGACAAAAAGTAGTTAAAGTAAAAATCAATAGCAAATATAAATAGACTATTCATTTTTTGAAATTGAATCAGTGCACTTTTAATAATAAATAACTCAAAGTATGAATGTTAAGTATTTAGAAAATATTTCCAACTGAATGAAAATGAAAAAGTTAAATATTTATGGGCTGTAGCAAAAGCACTACCTAGAGAAAATTTTAAGAATGAAAATATCTGCTAGAAAAGAAAAAAATTAAATTGATTTCATCATTTACTTTCAAGTCCTCAAATATAGACAAAAGAGTAGGAACTAATAAAATAGATAACTCAGTAACAATAGAAACATTAACTAAGAGTAGTTTGATATTTTCATAAAATAAATAAAATCTTAGCACAACCAACATAGAAAAATAAAAGAGAAAATACAAACTACCACCATTTGGAACATCGTTAGATCCAAGGTGCATGAAAAGGACAGAAAGAGAATATTAAAAATGGCTTAATGTGTAAGATCAATAAATGTGAATCCATAAATTAAATGGAAAGATTCCGTGAAAAATAGCTTACTGGGGCTTTCCTGGTGGTGCTGTGGTTAAGAATCCTTCTTGCAATGCAGGGTATGCTGGTTTGATCCCTGGTCCAAGAAGATTTCATACTCTGCAGACCAATTTAAGCCCAAGGGCCACAACTACTGAGGCCCAACGCCAGAGCCTGCAATCCAGAGGCTGCCCGCTGCAGCTCCTGAAGCCGGAGCGCCCTGAGCCCAGGCTGAGCAACACGAGAAGCCGCCTGGTGAGATCACCGAGCACCGCCGCTAGAGAGCGGCTACCACCTTCTGCAGCTACGGAAAGCACACTCGCAGCAAGGAAGACCCAGCACAGACCAAAACAAAAAGCAACAAAATAAAATCCCTCTATCTGCAAAGGAAATTGGAGTTGTAAAATTTAAAATTTCCCCCCCAAAGTTACTCTAAGTATATAGTTTTACTTGTAGATTTTCTCAAGCACTAAGGAGGGAACTATTGTCAGGCTTAAAAAATATTTCCAGAAAAAAAAAAAAAAGAGTAATAAGTACTTTCATTTTACTTTAAGTAGCCAGAATGGTACAAAGACAACCAAAAGAAAATTCAAGGTAAGGAAAATTAAGGTCCAGTATTTGTAAAGAGGGACTTCCCTGGTGGCTCAGATGGTAAAGTGTCTGCCTGCAATGCGGGAGTCCCGGGTTCAATCCCTGGGTTAGGAAGATCCCCTGGAGAAGGAAATGGCAACCCACTCCAGTATTCTTGCCTGGAAAATCCCATGAACAGAGGAGCGTGGTAGGCTATGGTCCAGGGGTCGCAAAGAGGTGGACATGACTGAGAGACTTCACTTTCACTTTCATTCATAAAGACACTATAGAATTTGCAAGTAAGTAAAATACAGCAGTATTCAAAGTTCATAATATATTCTGATCAAGTGTTATCCCAAGGAAATCTTTTATTATTGAAGAAACGTGAAGCAGTTTCCTAAATGTAGAAAAATCAGTTAGCTAAAACAATATCCATTCATAATAAAGTTTCTCAGTGAGTAGAAACAGAATTCTCTCAATAAAGGGCATCTATAAAACAAACAAACAGAAAATACATAATGACTTACATTATTCTTCACGGTGAATTATTGGAAGCTTTTCAAGAAAAAAGGAAGGATGTCCTCTTGCATACTTACACTCCACATACTGCTGACAGGTAAAGTCCCATACAGTCTAAAAATACAAGTAAAAGGAATCAAGAGCATGAATGTGAAAAGAAAGAAGTAATCTGTATTTACATGCAGACAGTGTGTGTATACATAGACAATTCAATGATACCTACCACACAAACCTTAAAACTAATAGTTAAATTTAACATGGTGGCAAAATAAAGTCCAGTATAAAAAAATAAGTGCAGTTGACCCTTGAACAACTTGAACTGCATAGGTTCACTTATACACTAGTATTTTTAAATCAATATACTGGAAAAATTTTTGGAGCATTGCAACAGCTTGAAAAAGAACTCATTAAAAACTCATAGATGTATTACATAGGCTAGAAATATCCAAATATATGCTTTTACAGGCATAAGGTAAGTGAAATTTAAAATATAATTAATGATGTGTTAGTTTTTGTTCTGCTTTGTTACTTTGTTTTCAAAAAACTACATGACTAAACAGTACCCTTTCCACTTTTCTCCCTTTCCCCACCTTTTCCCTCCACTTCTTTCTCCCTCTTTCTTAATTGAAGAAACAGTGTATCTGCCTGTTTTCACAGGCGTTTTTTTTTTTAATGTAAACAATGTTTTCAAAATTGATTTATGAATGTAACTGTAGTACTTACTGTATGCCATAAAGTTTTACAGATTCATTCATTAGTGGATATGCCTGACCACTGTTAAGCAACCACACTGCTGCTTATTATCAATGCATTACTTGCTATACCTGTAATTAAATATGAATTTCTGTTTCACATTATCTTTTCCTTCTTGGTGTCAAGTTTTGGTCATACGTATAACATCTATAGCATTTTGTATCATATAAGACCATATTGATGGAGGTACTGATAAAGAAGCCGTAGCAACGAGAGGGCAGCCCCTGCTCACGGCACCGAGAGAAAGCCCTCGCACAGCAGTGAAGACCCAGAGCAGCCAAAAACAGGCTAACTTAAGAAAAGGTACACGTTCAGAAACCAGCAGTCACATAAAACGGAAACTTCTGCTTATCAAAAATAGCACTCAAAAACTGAATAAGGACATATAAGTAAAATGTGTATTAGACCAACTCTCTCTTGAACATAATTTCCCACAACAGAATAATAATTATAATAATAGGGCAAATCTAAAAAACGGATAAAATACTTGTGCTGTCACATTACAAAAGAAGATATAGAACTGATTGATAAAATCAAGAAAAAAGTACTCAGTATTAACAGTGACCAGGAAAATGTAAATTAAACCCGAAATTCAGTACCATTTCACACTCACCAAAGAACACTATAAAACTGACAAGGTTTACACTATGTTGGCAAGGATGTGGAACAACAGGATATCTAATATATCATAGGAGACAGTGTAAAATAGCACAGTCCCATTTTTAAAGCAATTTGCATTTGCCAAATAAGTCCATTTCAAGCATTTTTACAAGAAAAATTAAAATTTGGGTACACAAAAGACCTCTACAGTATGTTGCATAACAACATTGTTTATAATAGCCACACAACTAAAAGCGATCCAAATAGCCAAGAGCAGAATGGATAAGAAAATTTTGATATATTCACAGAATGCAATAATCATCAGCAATTGAAAAAGAACAACCTACTTGATAAATTTTGATATATTCACAGAATGCAATAATCATCAGCAATTGAAAAAGAACAACCTACTTGATACTTGCAGCATGAATAAATCTCAGAACATCATGCTGAGTAAAAGAACTCAGACAACAAAAAAATATGTATCCTATATGAATGAATTATTTGAAAGTTAAGATCAAGCTAACTTTATCATGTTAGAAATCCTGACAATGGTTGAATTGAGGATTGTAAAGAGGATTGATTGAAAATATGAACAAAAGGAATTGTCTGAGATGATGGAAATGTTTTATTTATTGATTAGACGGTGGGTTATAAGGAGAAATACATTTGTCAAAACTCAAACTGTATATTTGTTATCTGTCCATTTAACTGCATTAAAAATATTCTTTAATAAGTTAGACAGAAGATGTAAATAGACATTTCTCCAAAGAAGACATACAGATGGTAGTGAGGCATATGAAAAGATGCTCAACATTGCTAATTATTAGAGAAATGAAAAGCAAAACTCAATGATATCACCTCACATCAGTAAGAATGGCCACCATTAAAAAATCTACAAACAATAGTAACGGAAGAGGGTGTAGAGAGAAGGGAACCCTTCTTCACTGTTGTTGGGAATATAAATTAGTACAGCCACTGTGGAAAATAGGATGGCGGTTCCTTAAGAAACTAAAAATAGAACTACCATATAATCCAACAATTCCACTTGTAGGCATATTTCTGGAGAAAAACATGGTTTGAAATGACACATGCATCCCAAGGCGCATTGCAACACTTTTACAATAGCCAAGACTAGGAAGCAAATCTAAATGTCCATCAACAGAAGAGTGGATAAAGACTCTGTGGTGCATATACACAAGGAAATATCACTCAGCCATTGAAAAGAATGAGAGCGCGCCACGTGCAGCAACATGGAGAGATCTGGGGATTATAACAGTAAGTGAAGTGAGTTAGAGAGAGAAAAAGAAAAATATCACGTGGCATCTCTTATATGCAGAATCTAAAAATATGCAATAAACTTATTTACAGAACAGAAACAGACACACAGAAAATGAACTTAGGGTTACTGGAGGGGAAGGTAGCAGAGAGGGACAGCTAGGAGTGTGGGGCTGACAGGCACACACTGCTGTATTTAAAACATAACTAATAAGGACCTACTGGGCTGCACAGGGAACTCTTCAATACTCTGCAATAACCTAAATGGGAAAAGAAGTAGAAAAGGAACAGATGCACGTATAGACGCATTATATATATATGTGTGTGTGTGTATATATATATGTGTGTATATATATAATGGAATCATTTTGTTGTATACCTGAAAATAACACAACATGGTTAATCAACTATGAAAGTGAAGTGAAGTCACTCAGTCGTGTCCGACTCCTTGCGAAATTCTAGACCTAAAAACAGGAAGTGATATATAAACTTTCTAATGGGAATCACATGAGAATACCTTCATGACCTTGATACAGGCAACAGATTCTTACTCAAGATACACATACATGGACGTCCCTGGTGGTAGAGTGGATAAGAATCCGCCTGCCAATGCAGGGGACACAGGTTGGATAGCTGGTCTGGGAAGATTCCACATGCCTTGGGGCAACTAACTCCATGCGCCACAACCACGGAGCCTGTGCTGCAGGGCCTGCAAACCACAAGAGATCCTACCACTGAGAAGCCGTAGCAACGAGAGGGCAGCCCCTGCTCACGGCACCGAGAGAAAGCCCTCGCACAGCAGTGAAGACCCAGAGCAGCCAAAAACAGGCTAACTTAAGAAAAGGTACACGTTCAGAAACCAGCAGTCACATAAAACGGAAACTTCTGCTTATCAAAAATAGCACTCAAAAACTGAATAAGGACATATAAGTAAAATGTGTATTAGACCAACTCTCTCTTGAACATAATTTCCCACAACAGAATAATAATTATAATAATAGGGCAAATCTAAAAAACGGATAAAATACTTGTGCTGTCACATTACAAAAGAAGATATAGAACTGATTGATAAAATCAAGAAAAAAGTACTCAGTATTAACAGTGACCAGGAAAATGTAAATTAAACCCGAAATTCAGTACCATTTCACACTCACCAAAGAACACTATAAAACTGACAAGGTTTACACTATGTTGGCAAGGATGTGGAACAACAGGATATCTAATATATCATAGGAGACAGTGTAAAATAGCACAGTCCCATTTTTAAAGCAATTTGCATTTGCCAAATAAGTCCATTTCAAGCATTTTTACAAGAAAAATTAAAATTTGGGTACACAAAAGACCTCTACAGTATGTTGCATAACAACATTGTTTATAATAGCCACACAACTAAAAGCGATCCAAATAGCCAAGAGCAGAATGGATAAGAAAATTTTGATATATTCACAGAATGCAATAATCATCAGCAATTGAAAAAGAACAACCTACTTGATAAATTTTGATATATTCACAGAATGCAATAATCATCAGCAATTGAAAAAGAACAACCTACTTGATACTTGCAGCATGAATAAATCTCAGAACATCACGCTGAGTAAAAGAACTCAGACAACAAAAAAATATGTATCCTATATGAATGAATTATTTGAAAGTTAAGATCAAGCTAACTTTATCATGTTAGAAATCCTGACAATGGTTGAATTGAGGATTGTAAAGAGGATTGATTGAAAATATGAACAAAAGGAATTGTCTGAGATGATGGAAATGTTTTATTTATTGATTAGACGGTGGGTTATAAGGAGAAATACATTTGTCAAAACTCAAACTGTATATTTGTTATCTGTCCATTTAACTGCATTAAAAATATTCTTTAATAAGTTAGACAGAAGATGTAAATAGACATTTCTCCAAAGAAGACATACAGATGGTAGTGAGGCATATGAAAAGATGCTCAACATTGCTAATTATTAGAGAAATGAAAAGCAAAACTCAATGATATCACCTCACATCAGTAAGAATGGCCACCATTAAAAAATCTACAAACAATAGTAACGGAAGAGGGTGTAGAGAGAAGGGAACC
>SJYT01078377.1:184724-241050 GCA_006410635.1 Cephalophus harveyi
ACTGAATATTAAATGGAAAAATGTTAATTACAGACTGCTAAGATATTATTTTTTCTCTATAAAGCTGAACATAATGTGTAAATATGAACATTTTTAAAATTAGAAAAAGAAATATACATGGTAAAAACTTTAATTACTGGGGTTTGAAGAAATTGATATTCTTTCTCATCTACTTCATAATTTGAACTCAATTAAATGATACATCTATACATCCAGGAAACAAATGGAAACATCTCTTCTGTTACTTATGAAGCCTGTCTTGAGAATGCAAGTTAGGTGAGTGAGGACAGTGGACCCTGGAATACTCCACCCTGAATTAAATGCCTGTGTTTACCTAGTGACTGTCAAGGCCAGCCAGCCGCCTGCCCCCACCCCGCGGGAGGGGCACTTCCCCCTGAAAGGCCTGAATGCCACCAGGAGATGAGCACGCAGGATGGCTTGAGGAAAGAAAGCTTTCAAAACAGAAGACGGACGGAGGGACTGTGGAGGTGGGGGAATGAGGAAGTAAATGAGAGAAGGAGAAAGGGAAAAAAAAAGAGGCTCAGTGTGGTTTAGGCTGACGGAAAGATTTGCCAGAACCATCCAAATGTATAGCCTAGAGAAGTCTAATTAATGTGCTTCTTTTTCAGCAAACTGCTTCAAAATGACTTAAATGTGAATGTCTGTCTTTAGGTAGGCTACACGTGCTCCAATTTACCATAAGCACTCCAACTCCCTTTTTCTGATACTGGATTTAAATCGTATATTTATTTTACCTGTCAGGCACCCACTGGCACTGCTAATTATTACTCAGATAAATAAGTCTGGATCTGTTGATAGCAAATGAAACTAGACGTATAAAAAATAAAAGACGAAGTTTGGATTTATTAAGAAAAGGTATGATTTTGGAAGCTTTCTTTCTGTCTACCTAATTTTTACAATTAGTCTCTATTTCAAAGGCCCTATACTGTCTGCTGAATATTCTTTTTGTCATTTATCTATACTATTTTTACTGGCCACTAATAACGGAAAGATTTCTTCACTCTAGAAGATGGTCTTTCCCCATATCTAAATAATAGGTGACAAGCAAGCAACTGAAACAGACCTTGACAGCTGCAATCTGTACCTTCCACACCGGTTTAAAATGGCTAGTAAGTGGGCAGTGAAATCCATCTTGAAAACTATCGAAGGTGATGCCTGTTATTTGAGGAAAGTTTCAGAATCTGAGTTATATCTAGAAATGATTCCTGAAAACATAGTTATATTGTGGTCCCAACACTTCAGTCCTCTGCAGTTTCAGCCTCTCATACTCTATGCTGTGTTGGTAAGACAGAGTCTTTTGAGGCTTTGAAAGTGTGTCTGCGACTTAAGAGTCTTTTCTTCCTTTGGCAGTCAGTATATTTTATTTAAACAGTGGGCTTCAGCACCGTGCTGATTCCTTTGTAAATTGGAGGAAAGCCTTTGGGTTAAAATAATCTAGTGAATCAGTCCCTATTCAAGCTCTATTTTTATGCCCCACAACTTTAACATTAGCTTTGATCTCTATAACCATTTTATGTACTTCTTCCCATTATTTAACTTCCTTTTCATTTAATATGAAAAAGAATCTTCACAATTACTTACCATAGCAACCACTGGAGAAGTAGGTTCAAATGCCAAGACTGGCACGGAGTTCACAGCTGCTATAATCACGCCAAACAGTTTGCAGCCTGACCCTGTGCCTTATTTTAAGGCTTTTGTATCCTGATGAGACCAGTCAATGTACCAGAAGTGGAATTTGTTTTTAATCAGCACACACAAATATCACCACTGACATCATCATTATCAACAACAATGATAACAGCAAAAACTATCTGGAGTGCTTCTATATCGTCTCCAATGCTACACTTCATGGAACATTCTATTCCACATTAAATTGTGAAACGTCGATTGCATAATGATAAAAACATGTTACCAATGCATATACCATATGCACACATACACCATCACTGAGTGGTGCGCAAGACACAAAGGAGAAAGGTACATGTAATGTATATATATACACACACACACACACACACATATACGACTTCCCTGGTGGCTCAGACGGTAAAGCAACTGTCTACAATGAGGGAGACCTGGGTTTGATCCCTGGGTTGGGAAGATCCCCGGAGAAGGAAATGGCAATCCACTCCAGTACTATTGCCTGGAAAATCCCATGGACGGAGGAGCCTGGTAGGCTACAGTCCATGGGGTTGCAAAGAGTCGGACATGACTGAGCGACTTCACTTTCACTTTCTTTCATATACATATACAGGCTATTTGCAAAATTATAAACAGATCATTTTAGAAGGAACATGATTTAAAATTTTTTTATTAACTGGGTGACAACATATTATATATTGTTTCTATACATATATATACATGGCTTTAACATACTTTACTTTTCAATTTCTCTTTATTGTTTGCTAGAATCCTTTACTTCATTTATATTGCTTTTGAAGTCTTATATTTTTCCATAAAAACTTCATGCAGCTGATTATAAAAAGGGTGGCTACGTTTTCTAGTGCTATCTTGCCTTAAGATGCAACTAATTTTACTCCTTCCCTTTTCCTACTCTTCACTGAAACACACACACACGTATGCACATGTATGTATCTGATCTATCTCTATATCTATGTGTAGAGGAGGTTTTGTCCTAGTTCCTGAAAAAGCATCAATCGCAAGAGAAATACAATCTGTATTCTCATGGAACCTGAACTATTTTAGGGGAGATAAACATTAGATATAATAACAGATTTCAACTGTGATAGCTGCAGTTCTCACTTTCACCCAACCAGATGTCTATTAATTTGGTTTTGGAGAAATTAAACTAATTAATTTGCTTGTTCTCCAAAATTTACATGTTTTCTACTCATGTTGATATTTGATAAGTTGGAAAAGAAGTAGTACAATATCAATTGATAAAAGGCATGGGTGGAGCTTTCTAATACTTCTTTGATACCAAATAGTGATGTTAATGATAAATTTCAAAGAGAATGATATCAATAATAATTTTCATAGAAGTATTTCTGGTCTTAAAATACTGAAGGAAAGATGAAGTGTAAGTTTTGGACTGTGAGTCATACAGTTAATGGTGACAACTTGCTATGGAGATTATTTTTTAAATCAAATATGATAACAAAAAGAACTGTTATGTTAAAAAATGTTATATTGTGTACACTTAAAATTAAGTTATATATGACAAAAATCAATGCTCCTGAAGCTCCTAATTTTCAGATAATTGGAAAATTAGTATACTGATTTTTAAATGCAAAAAATAAAGTGAATAAAAATGCCTAAAAGGCAGGGGGGAGATCAAGATAGTGGAGAAAACGTGGAACTCACCTCCCCACATGAACATGTCTAAAACACATATATATGTGGAACGATTCTCATGGAAAATCAATTGGAAATAGTAGAAGCACTCCTGTACAATCTAGGATACAAGAAAGATATGCCTGTAATTAGGTGGAATGGAAGAAAAGCATCAGGTCAGGACCTGTGTGCCTGGAGGGGACTCAGGGAAAAGGGAAACCACTCGCGTGAACACTTACCCTGAGGAGAAAGTGGTTTGAGCCACAGACTGTTCATCCCAGTTCTGGGCTCCTAGGCAGAGGAGACAAGCCAGCCCCGTTGGCTTCTGGAAGAACCACTGGGGCAGAGAGGAAGGCTGGAGAAGGCTAGACTGCCCTCCTGAGGGATGTGCAGGGGCTGGCTTGGCCCTGGGCAGGGCACAGGGGGGTCTGCCTTAACAGCAGCTACCTGCCTGAGCCGCCAGCCCACCTCGTCCTAGATGAGCAAATGCCCAGCCCGGCTCACTCCATCCTAGATGAGCAAATGCCCAGCCCGGCTCACTCCATGTCACAGCCTGGCCCTGGCCCTAAGGCGGCCGGGACTTCGGAAGAGCCTCCACCTAGACATGCAGAGGCAACCTAGGGCATAACCCAGGTGGGGCAGGGCGGCCACTGTGAGCACTAACTCAAGCAGAGCCGCGGCGCCCAGGCTTCCGAGGACAGTGGGGCCATCAGAATTCCCGTGAACAGCCGTGCCCCGGCCCGAGTGGACACTCCAACCCCACCCACTGCAAACCACAGCCTGGCGCTCCATCTGCGGTGGTCACAGCTGGGGCCAATATACGATCAGGGGCTACGTCTAAGTGAAGCTGCAGACACCTGTGTGGGCAGAACACTGGACCTCTGGAAGTGCATAGGCCCTACTTGCTTCTGGAATTCCCTTTCTTAGGGGAAGCCGTCCTGGTAGCCTGGAGAAGGAAAAACACAAACTTAAAGGGATCAAAGGCAGCTCAAGCCCGAGGCTCAGGGCTTCTGCTCCAGCCAGTCGGGACCAGCCCCTTCCCCTGACAGGCTGATGATGGGCACTGTCCCGCCTCCCACCCCCACAGTGGGCAGCTCCTCCATCACCAGCACCCTCTACCAAAGTGACAGCTGCCAGCCCTCGGGGGAATGACGTGATTGGCGTCCACATCAAATGCGGCCCTCCCACCAGAGCCACTGAGCGAAAGTAGTCTACACAGGGATGCTCCCACACAAGAACACCCCTCCAGGACCGCAACAGGTAACTGCTTCACCTCAATCCATAGAGGCAGAGAATAAGAAAGAGGAATCACTCTCAACTGAAAGAGCAAGAGAAAACCCCCGGAAAAGTCATGAAATAGAAATTTAAAATTCACCAAAGAATTCAAAACATTGGTAATAAAATTTTTTCTTACTGAATTAGGGAAGAGAATTGATCTAAACACAGCTCATTTAAACAAGGAACTAGAAAATATTGAAAAGATCTGATAAAAAAATAGTTAATTCAGTATCTGATATAAAATGATCAACTGACACAGAAGAATGAATAAGTGACATCACATCCTCTTAAATGAGAAGAATTAATATTATTAAAATGTCTATAGTATTCAAAGTAATCTACAGATTTAATGCAATTCCTTCCAAAATGCCCAAGACATTTTTCACAGAAGTAGAACAAATAATTATATAGTCCACCACTAGTGCCACCTGGGAAGCCCATATGAAACCACAAAAGATAGCAAATTGCCACAGCAATCTTGAGAAAAAAGAAAAGAGCTGGAAGCCTTTCAGACTATTCTACAAAGCTACACTAATCAAAAGAGCATAGTGGTGGCAAATAAACCTGGCACACAGATCAATGGAACAGAATAGGAAGCTCAGAAATAAGTCCGTGCACCTACAGTTAATTAATCTACAATAAAAGAGGCAAAAATATACAAGTAAGAAAAAAACAGCTTCTTTAACAAGGGGTGCTGGGAAAACGGGGCAGCCACACGTAAAACAATGAGACAGAACATTCCATCACACCATATAAAAAAATAGAGTGGTTTAAAGTCCTCAATGTAAGATGGAAACTTTAAGCTCCTAGAAGAAAGCATAGGCAGAACACTTTTTGATCCAAAAAAAAAGTTATGATTTATGTTCAACCTCCTAAGAAAAAGAAATAGAAGTTAATAAGCAGGACATAGTTAAACTTACAAGTTATGCACAGAACAGGAGACCATCAACAAAATGAAAAGACACCCTACAGAATCAGTTCAGTTCAGTTCAGTCGCTCAGTCGTGTCCGACTCTTTGCGACCCCATGAATCGCAGCACGCCAGGCCTCCCTGTTCATCACCATCTCTCGGAGTTCACTCAGACTCACATCCATCGAGTCAGTGATGCCATCCAGCCATCTCATCAGCAATTCTACTACTGGGTATAGATTCAGATAAAGTGAAAACACCAGTTTGAAACCCTAATGTGAAAAGATGCCCGTTCCCCAACGTTCACAGCAGCGCTAACAGCCACGTGCCCCCAACAGACGAGCCGGTGAAGATGCTGTGTGCATATGTGCATAGAGTATCACCCGGCCATACAGGTCAGTGGAAACCTACCATCTTCAGCAATGTGGCTGGACCTAAGGAATACTATGCTCGTTGGAATAAGTCAGACAGAGAAAGGCAAGTATTGTGTAAGATCACATGTGGAATCTAAAAGTATCCAAATGAAGTAAAGTGAAGTGAAAGTCTCTCAGTCATGTCCGACTCTTTACGACCCCAGGGACTATACAGTCCGTGGAATTCTCCAGGCCAGAATACTGGGGTGGGTAGCCTTTCCCTTCTCCAGAAATCCAAATGAATGTATATCACAAGTAAAGCTATATATTATTATTATATATTACAAGTATAGCTATATATTATTAAGTAATAATAGCTATATCTTATAATAATCCATAATGGACTATATAAAATAAAATACTAAATTACAATGCTATACATCTGAAACTAATACTGTAAATTAACTACACTTCAATAAAAAGAAAAAAGAACATGAAAGGCAATAAACTGATGAATAAAAATAGCTATGCTTTTAAAATGTGACGTTAACAAAAGAGAAAAAGATATCTTTAAGTAAGTCTTTGAAAGGTTGATTAGAAGTAGGAAAACTGAAAGCACGGAAGTAATATGTGAAAGGTGAACAGAGGGATAGTGTTTACTCACTTTTAAACCTTATCATTTAAAAGAAGAAGGCAATGATGCTGATATTTCTGAGAAAAAATTGCTTTCCCTTTGAAAAAATAGTAATAGCTAGATACCGACATTAAAGACGCGTGTGAGGAGTTTTCCAACCATAAGGTTTTGATGTGGTTGAACACCTGCTATTTCCATTGCGCTGATGAGAACATCTCTTAAACAGACACAGTCTCTATTGAAATAATGATATCACACCTCACAGTGTCCATAAATAAAGTGCAAGAGGCTCACACGTATGATTAGCATATCTCCCCTCACTCTAATTCAAATAGAGGCTTTGTCTACAGAATAAACAGAGGTGAAAGAAATCCTTTTCCTTCAGGTTTAGTATTCAAGTTTCAGTTTATATTCAAAGAAAAGCTGTCTGTCTGTGCGAGGTTACTCATAGGCTTCTTTTCGTTTTGGGCTTCCTTAGGGGCTCAGACAGTAAAGAATCCTCCTGCAGTGCAGGAGACCGGGGTTCCATCCCCGGGATGGGAAGGTCCCACAGAAAAGGGAAAGGCAACGCCTGGAGAATTCCATGGATAGAGGGGCCTGGAGGGCTAAAGTTCACAGGGTTGCAAAGAGTAGGACATGACTGAATGACTAACATTTACACTTTCAAACATTTCTGTAATCCTAATTTCACGTAAGTCTGCCAAAAAGAGTGATAACACAGTTTGACTTGTACACAGTAACCTTATTCAGAATATGATTGATTCCACTATGCAAGCTGACAAAGTACAAGAATCACAAGCCCAAGAAGTCTTTTGTGCACTTCCTCATTTTGGAAACAGACACAGTTGTCATTTATTACCAGCTCCTTTTCTGGACCTCACTGCTCAATTGCTTTCTCTGATATTCCAATTCCTAAGTATGATATTCACATTTTACTCTGCTCTATATAGATAATAATAAGCAACTTGGAATTTGAACATCACAAGACAAATAAAAATTGACTTCGTTTTAAACACTCTTCTGTTCCATTTTATGATTTCATAAAGTTTCTTTGATAATCAAAACAGAGTTTTCAGTCAACTTTGAAGAGGTCATTTAAATTAAAACTGCTCCTTAATTACTTGAAGCTCCTTATATACTGGAAACACAGAAAGAAAAAAAAAATCAGGACTTATTTGAAGTTGAATATCTTATTAAGTTCAATGGTTCAGTTCAGTTCAGTTCAGTCGCTCAGTCGTGTCCAACTCTTTTAGAAAAATTCCCTATAAGGCAGTTTCCCAAGATACAAACTCTCAAGTTAAAGATCAGCATGGAGAAGTTTTATTAAGAAGTGTTCTTGAGATAACCCCCTGTGGAAGAAACAGAACTGGCCAGAAAATGAAGGAGGGAAGTTACACAGTCTCAGTGAAGGCCTCAGATGACAGCAAGAGGAAATACAACCTTAGTACGGACTACTGGAATTCTTCCATGGGGGTCATTAGATGTGAACTGATCTGAGATGGGGATATCACTTTAGGAAAAGCAATTTCTTTTCAGCCAAGACGGTGGTAGAGAATTTTGGAAGCCAAGGGCTACTCCCAGCTCCAGTTGTGAAGATGGAGCTGGGTGGCTCATCTGTGTTGAACACAGTCCTCTCTTTGAACAGCTTGTGGATCAAATATCCACCTTCAGATAGTGGTGTTGGCTGAATACCCCTTGAAAATTAACGACAAATCCATGCCTGGATTGAGCATCTACTCCTGTCAAAATAAATCACTTCCCCTTCATGTGGAAGGGGTGCAAGATAGTCAACTTGCCTCTAAATGGATCGCTGGTCTCCTTTTTGTATGCTACCGTATTAGGACCACAGCCTTTGTATCTCCTCCTGGGCAGTAGGACGTTTGGCTATAGCAGTAGTTATATCTGCCCTCGAAAGTATTAATAGGAGCCTGTGATTCGGGGCCTATGTACAGCCACTGTTCTCGCCACATAGCAACTGTGCTGACATAGAAGTGGCCTGTTGATACCGCCCACCAGAGCCACTGGTCTACCCTATTGTTTGCTGGCCCCTCTGTTGCAGATAATGCTATGATGGATGTAAAACATTTCCACTATAAGAACCCCTTCTCACATATCAATCTACACATTTTTACCCCCGAGTTTATTTTTTCTCATTTTATTTTTTATTTGTTTTATTTCTCCCTCCAGTTACCTGACCAGACAGTCAAGCAATCTGCTGCTCATGAGTGTACCTAAATTTTAACTTCAGGTCACTCCCCCCTGCACGTGGGTACAACACTTAAAGCTGTACTCAGCTTGAGAATTTCCTACAAACCATTATCTTTTAAGACCCTCTCTTGTTGGGGCTGTATTGTGGTCACTGGCCATGAATGACAGTGGCTTCAGGGTACTAAGCTAATCCACCCTTGAACCAAATTTAGGTGTGGCCTCCCTATCAGCTGGTGATAAGAGATCAAACTGTCAGATTCATAGACATGAATATAACAGGCACTGAGGCAACAGTAGAAAACCTGGGAGTCTGCGATGCCTGTTCATGCAGCTTGTATGTGTCCTCTGGCCCTGATTATTGTCCTTATGCAGTTTCTAACCTATAGTTGCTTGCTGCTGAGCCTGTCCAACTTTATAAATATGCAAGTCTGCTAGAAATTGGCTCAAAACTCTTTTGGCTGCATAGTTACTTGGTGTAACTGTGGTAAGTCTATCTTCACCAGGGCTTTGTAGGCTGCAAATGACTATTTTTTTTTTCAAATGTCTGTAATTATTTACTAAAGATGCAAGTGTGAAAAGTGTTAGTCACTCTGTGGTGTCTGACCCTTTTGATCCTATGGAATGTAGGCCACCAGCTCCTTTGTCCGTGGAATTCTCTTTGGGTTGCCATTCCCTTCTCCAGGGGATCTTCCCAACCCAGGGATCAAACCCAGGCCTCCTGCACCGCAGGCAGATTCTTTACTGTCTGAGCCAGCAGGGAAGCCCTGCATTTATTTCAGAACTTGAAGGATATGTACTGTGATTCTCCTGCTGGAGTTTGTGATAAATTTCTTCTGGTGTCTTTTCTTGGTGTGGAAAAATTGGAAGGCGTAGGATTTGCTGGATCACATGGCTGAAGCTGCTCGGCCACTTGCCCTGCAGTTTGGACCTGTTAAAAAGTAATTTCCTCTCTAAGCCTGAAACCTGGAAATCTTTTGTGTCACCTGGTTTATGGGTTAGAACAATATTGTCAGATTGAATCCAAAGAGTTCTAACAGACATTGTATATATCACTCTTTGTGGTGTGAGGGTTCAAATGAAACAATATATGCTTTATTTTGGAAGGATTATCTGGCATCCCCAGACTTCTGGACCCTAACATAATCAAATGATGTAATAGATATTTAAAGCGTCATAAGATTTACTTCTCACATCTAGAGTATATATGCTTACCAGGTACTCAAAGTATTAGTCACCTCCGGCTCATCCTGTGAAATTTGCAGTTGTGAATATAATGGCTCGGTGGGATTGTCTGTAGGATAGCAAGCTGGTACAAGTCTCTTGGCAGATGTATTTGCAAGGAATGTGAGAGCCCAGTTGCAAGACTATAAATATATAATATGTTCCATTTCAACTGAATTTGAAATGTTTTTGATTACCCTTTCTGATAAAGATGGAAAACAATACATTTTCCAGATCAGTAGCTGCATATCATGTATCTGAGGTCATGTAACCCTTTTCTAGCAAAAATACCAAAGAGGACAGATGGAGGAATTAAAAGATAAGATCACTACCACGGCATTCTTTAGATTTTTAAGGGCAGCACTAACTTCAGTCTTTGCTCTCAGAATTTTATATTGTTTTCATTTTCTATTTTGGTCTAGGTCAGAGAGAATTTTCAGTTTTCCAACTGGCTTTCCCTATAATGAAAGTCCTTATCCACAGTCCCTGAACTTCCCCCCTCCACACCCCAGATAGACATAACTACCAAGTATGTGTGATCCCATTATACCTTTGGATAAATGTATAAATAGCATATTTATATATGCCACATATTTATTTTAAAATGTATAAATAACATCTTATAGAACTAGGAAAGTGCTCATTCTGTATGTCCACAGATCTGTTGTGAGCTGGACAGAAATCACAACTCAACTGTCACCTTGCTCCCACATGAGTATTCTTTAACAAGGAATCACTGATGATGCTTCAGATCCCCAGTTATCGCTATCAACTAGGAATCCGTATCAGTCCTAAAAATTGCAGCTTCCCTTTTACCAAGTATATTGTTATCTGAATAAGTAATTACTACGTATACTTTTAACTGTATTTGAGGATTCTTCAGTTGTTTCCATGCTTGGAAATTGTTCTACATTCAGAATCTCAACAGGGAATTATGATCATTTTCTTTTCCTTTTTTTTTTTTTAACATACACACACAGGGATTTGCAAAAGTAACACAAGTCCTATATACATTTATCCTAGTTTTCTCCATTGTTGCATCTTACTTAAGTATAGTACAATATCAAACAGCAAGTTTTTGTAACAATGTGTCCTTATAGTATTGTTTGTCCTATATGTAAATTAGTGTAACTACAATGATAAAATCTTTCTATCCCCTGAAGATCTCCTGCCTGCTCCACCCTTAGAGTTACACCTCCCTTTTTCCTCAGTGTTCCAACCTTTGAAATCTACTAATCTTTGTTCTATCTTTGCAACTTTACCATTTAAAGAATATTATAAAAATGGAATCATACAGAATGTGATCTTTTGAGATTGTCTTTTTACACTCAGTATAATGTGCTTCTGTTATATTTAAGCTGCTGCATAAATCAGTGTCACACTTTTTATTACTGAGTTGTATTCCATGGCATGGATGTAACACAGTAAAACACTGACTTATTAAGGGACACGCTAGGTGTTTCCTGGTTTGGGCTATTACAAATAAAGCTGTTCTAAACGATCATGTACAGGTGTTATATGACCATAAATTTCATTTCCTGGGATGAATACTGAGAATAAAATATATATTTTATGGCAAATATATGTTTCTTTGCATATAGACCCCCAAACTATTTTTCCCAGAGTGACTGTACCATTTTAACCGTTTTATATTCCCACCAACCATGTACAGGAGTTGTAAAAGATATCCAATTTTCTATATCCCAACCTTATCAGTACTGAGTAGGGTCATATTTGACTCCACCTTCTACTTCTCTCTTTGTCTGCTATTCAATGAGTATGTTGCAATTTCTTATTGTAGTCTTAATTTGCAGCTCCCTAATCATTTGTGATGTTGAAAATCTTTTCATATGCCTAGCATATAAACACATTCATGTCCTTGGCATACAAGCACACCTATATACTCTCTATGGGTTTTCTTTATCTATTAAATTTTGAGATTTATATATTCTAAATACAAGTGTTTTGTCAGATAAACAGTTTGCAGGTACTTTCTCTGGGTCTGCAACTTGGTTTTTTGGCCTCTTAACAGTCTTTGCAGATCAAAAGATTTTTTTTTTTTTATGAAACCACATGGATCATTTTTGTTTTTATGGAGTATGATTTTGGTATCTAGCTTAAGAACTCTTTCCTAGCTCCAGTTTATATAAAATACTTTGGCAGCAATATATTTTAAGGTTTTCTCCAAGTATGAAGTTCAGTGGAGTTCTTTTCTTTTTATGGTTTGTTTTTTATTTTTATTTTCCTACAAATACCCAATTATTGAAACAATGATTTTGAAAAGATTGTCTTTTCTCCACTGTATTATGTTTGTACCTGTATCATAAATCTTTTTTTCTATATTCCTATGAGGATACTTCTAAATTTCCTTTTTTGGTCCATAGATCTTTGTGTCTAGCCCTGGATAAACAGCTGTCAAACTGATTTATTCAAAAGTCAAACATAACTAAAGGCTTACAATGACCCCCACTAAAATGTACATTCAAGACAAACCACCAAACCTTTGCAAAAACTGAGGTTTTCTGGTCTTTTGACTCACTGTATCCGTGTTCCAATCTTCCTAAGCTTTAATAATAGCTGAGGCTTCATAGTAGTTGGTTTTCATGAAAACCAGCATCACACCATCAATTAAGGGGGTTGGAACTGTTCAAAAAGGCCTATTTAAGAACACTGACACTGTTTAAATTCTCTCACATCTCCTTAGAAAATCCCCATTTGCAGAATATCGTTATTTTAATTTTATTGGGCTATATTTGCTGTACAATGTTATGTTAGTTTCTGCTGTACAGCAAAATGCATCAGTATAAATTCCCAACATCCACTGAATCATCAAAAAAGCAAGAGAGTTCCAGAAAAATATCTATTTCTGATTTATCGACGATGCCAAAGCCTTTGACTGTATGGATCACAATAAACTGTGGAAGATTAAGAGATGGGAATACCAGACCACCTGACCTGCCTCTTGAGAAACCTATACGCAGGTCAGGAAGCAACAGTTAGAAATGGACATGGAACAACAGACTGGTTCCAAATAGGAAAAGGAGTACATCAAGGCTGTATATTGTCACCCTGCTTATTTAACTTCTCTGCAAAGTACATCATGAGAAACGCTGGGCTGGAGGAAGTATAAGCTGGAATCAAGATTGCCGGGAGAAATATCAATAACCACAGATATGCAGATGACACCACCCTCATGGCAGAAAGTGAAGAAGAACTAAAGAGCCTCTTGATGAAAGTGAGAGTGAAAAAGTTGGCTTAAAGCTCAACATTCAGAAAACTAAGATCATGGCATCCGAGAAGGGGACGACAGAGGATGAGATGGTTGGATGGCATCATCAATTCGATGGACATGGGTTTGGGTGGACTCTGGGAGTTCGTGATAGACAGGGAGGCCTGGCGTGGTGCAGTTCATGGGGTTGCAAAGAATCGGACATGACTGAGCGACTGAACTGAACTGAAGTGATACATATACATAATGCCTCTTTTTTTGGATTTCCTTCCCATTTAGGTCACCACAGAACACTGAGTCGAGTTCCCTGTGCTATACGGTGGGTTCTCATTATTTATCTATTTTATCCATAGCACCAATAGTGTGTAAGTGTCAGTCCCAGCCTCTCACTTCATTCTCCCCTCCCTCCCCCCCGTATCTATTGGTTTATCCTCTACATCTTGGTGTCTTTTTCTGATTCTCAAATAAGCTTATCTGTACCATTTTTTCTAGATTCCACATATAAGCAATATTATACAATATTTGTTTTTCTCTTTCTGGCTTCACTTATTTTAATATAAATTTATTTATTTTAATTGGATGCTAATTACTTTACAATATTGTATTGGTTTTGCCTTACATCAACATGAATCTGCCACGGGTGTACACATGTTCCCCATCCTGCGCCCCCCTCCCACCGCCCTCCCCATACCATCCCTCTGGGTCATCCCTTTGTATGACAGTCTCTAGGTCCATCCACATCTCTGCAAATGGTCTGATTGTGTTCCTTTTTATGACTTTGTAATATTCTATTATATATATGTATGAAATCTTCTTTATCCATTCAACTGTTAATGGACATTTAGGTTGCTTCCATGTTTTGGCTATTGTAAATAGTGCTGGAATGAATACTGAAGTACATGTATCTTTTTAAATAATGGCTTTCTCTCCGTATGTGCCCTGAAGTGGATTGTTAGATCATATGGTAGTTCCAGCTTTGGATTTTTAAGGAACCTCCATACTGTTCTTCATGGTGGCCGTACCAGTTGAAATTCCCACTAACAGTAAACAGTACAGGAAGGTTTCCTTTTCTCCACATCCTCTCCAGCAATTATTGTTTGTAGATTTTTTTGATGATGGCAATTCTGATGGGTTTGAAGTGATACCTCACTGTAGTTTTAGTTGAATTTCTCTAATAATGAGTAACGTTGAGCAACTTTTCATGTGCTTATTGGCCATTTGTATTTCTTTCAATAAATGTCTACTTAGGTCTTCTGCCTATTTTTTCATTTTTTTTTTTAACTGAAAGAGTTTTTTCTTTTTTCCCTGCAAGAAAAATCCCTATCTCTAGGGTATTTGTAACAAACAATTTAATATAATTCTTTAACATTGCAGCTACCTGAAACTGCACTACAGTTGAAACATACAAGTCCTTGAAAAAAATTAAAATTAATACCTAGGTAATGGAATGTGCATAAGGAGCTTAGAATTGTTCTGGAATGTTCATGAGAAGCTTAAAGACTGTGTGAGTCCCTGATGGCACACAATCCAGAAAACACAGAGAAAGCATTATTCACTCGCCACTGGCCAACCCTGACGCAGAGCTGTAATCTTCTTAAGCACTGAAAGCATCCCCAATAAAAAATACAGCTCCTCAAGTCATTTAAAGAAATCTCTGATTAACCATTAGGTGACTAATAAGATATTTGAGGAGAAAACCCCATGGCCACATGCCGCAGTAAATGTACTGTATAGGGTTAATCCAGAACAATCACTAAATCAACACATAGCTAAAACAAGAAAAACCAATAACAAGAATAACAAAAATCTGGCCAGAGGGAGAGTAGAGCATCTCATTTCCAGAGTTCTCACATTATGTCATCAACGATATCCAGTTTTCAACCAGACATTATAAAGTATACAGAGAAACAGTCAAATATGTTGCATACACATAGAATCAAACTAGTCCAAAAAATCTGTCTCTTAGGGAGTATAGAGACTTTAAAATAGCTAATAAAATTATGTTCAAGTAACTAAAGGATAATATACAAGGAACCAAAGTATGAACATAATACATTGTAAAACAGAGGATGAATAAAAAGATATAAATTATACTAAAACAAAATGCAAACTCTGGAGTTGAAAAATACAATAACCAAATGGAAAGTTTACTAAAGACCAAAACAAAAGTTTAAGAAGAATCAACAAGCTTGGATATAAATCCATTGAGATTATCCAGTTTGAGAATCAGAATAAAAATAAGATAAAGTTACTGAACCATAGAGACCTGGGAAAGCATGAAGTGTGAAGTAGCTCAGTCGTGTCAGATTCTTTGTGACTCCATGGACTGCAGCTTGCCAGGCTGCTCTGTCTATAAAATTCTCCAGGCAAGAATACAGGAGTGGGTACCCATTCCCTTCTCCAGGGGCTCTTGCCCACCCAGGGATCGAACCTGGGTGGCCTGCATTGCAGGCAGATTCTTTACCATATACCATTAAATATGTTAAACTAAGTATAACAGTGGCCCCAGATGGAGGGGGAAAAAAAGAGAGTAGAAATTTGTTTGAAGAGATAATAACTGAAATGTCCCAAACTTGATGAAATTGTTAATCTATATGTCTAAGTTACTCGACAAACCCCAAGCATAATATACTAAAAAAGATCCACAATGACTTCTGGCTTCAGTTCCTCATGTAAGAAACGTGAAAGTCATGATTCCATCCTAGTAAAAAGTAAAAGCTGAACAGACTGAAAATTCAGCTTTTACACAGCTCTGTATAGTCAAAGCTATGGTTTTTCCATTGGTCATGTATGGATGCAAGAGTTGGACTGTGAAGAAACCTGAGCACCGAAGAACCGACGCTTTCGAACTGTGGTGTTGGAGAAGACTCTTGAGAGTCCCTTGGACTGCAAGGAAATCAATCAGTCCAAAGGAAATCAACCCTGAATATTCACTGGAAGGACTGATGCTGAAGCTGAAGCTCCAACACTTTGGCCACCTGATGCAAAGAGTCGACTCATTAGAAAAGACCCTGATGCTGGGAAAGATTGAAGGCGGGAGGAGAAGGGGACGACAGAGGCTGAGATGGTTGGATGGCATCACCGACTTAATGGACATGAGTGTGAGTAAACTCCCGGAGATGGTGATGGGCAGGGAGGCCTGGTGCGCTGCAGTCCATGGGGCTGCAAAGAGTTGGACACGACTGAGCGACTGAGCAACACAGGACAAACCATTGCCCCAGGGCTGGAGAGAGGGGCTGCCCAATACAGAAAGCCTTGGTTTCCTGGAGCAGAGACTCACCCACAGAAACCAACCTGGGAACCTGTGCCAGACTAGGAAAATCTGAATTGTTATTGATAACTTGCTGAAGTATCAGTGTGTAGAAATATGAGAGTTCAAAAGGGACCCACATTGTTGTGAGATTTATCTCCAGGAATCAGACCAAATTCCCATTGTAAGTACCGAAGAAAACTCCCTCTTGTTTCTGGCAGGGGAAGGAGAAAAGGAATAATTTTGAAATATGCCAGAGTACTCTGTTCTTAAAAAGGCTTACCCTCAGGGGAAACAGTCTATCATGCCAGGGTATTATCAGAGCCAAAATGACCTGGGGAAGGAAAGTACTTAATTCCAGCCTCTGCCACCTAGAGGGGAGAAAAATGGCGAGAGACACTTGAGAAGTTCATTTAAGCACATATGCTTTTGAACTTTACATGTTCACAAGTCCAGAGGCACAGCCTCACTAAAAGTCTGAGACCCAATCATAGGACTGTAATAACACCCCCTCTCCTCACACCTCACTGACACATCACTAAAGGCCTATTTACAGCATTGTCTTCTAACCAGTACAGCTGTTCTCAGTATAGCAAGAAATAAAAGAGTTCCAAAGTGGAGCAAAAGTGAAAAGCAAGCAAACAAAAACACCCACAATCTGAAGGGACAGAGCAATCTTTGGAACCAAACATGGCTGTGACGTTGGAAGTATCAGACCAGGGATTTCAAAACAGCTATGATAATTATGCTAAGGACGCTAATGGATAAAGCAGAGGACATGAAAGAAGAGACAGACAAGGTAAGCAAAAAGATGGAAATCACAAAGAAAGAACCAGAAGGGAGTCTAAAGATATAAAAACACTGCAATAGCAATTAAGGATGTCTTTGATGGGCTTATAAGTAGACTGGACATGGCTGAGGAAGTCATCTCTGAGATGCATCAAAGAATCCTCAAAACTGAGGAGAGTAAAAAAAAAACAAAACAGAATATTCAAGAACTGTATGGCAACTACAAAGGGCCTCATACGCAGGTAATGGGAAAACCAGAGGTGATGAAAAAGGAAAAGGAACAGAAAAAATATTTGAAGCAATAAATGTCTGAGAACTTCCCCCTCCCCAATTAATGTCAGACACAGTAAGTTCAGAAACATCAAAAAGGGTAAATGACAAAACACCTCCACCTAGGGATATCATTTTCAAAAGACAGAATATCAAAATTTTTATTACTAAGTGAAAAACGCAGGCTACATACTGTGTGATTCCACATACATGGCATTCTAGAATAGGCAAAACTACGGATATGATAAAAGGATCAGTGAGTCCAGGGCCGGTGATGCGAAGGGTAAACAGGCAAAGCAAGGAGGATTTTAGGCAGTTCAGATATCCAGCATGATATTATAATAACGCACATGTCACTAGACATTTGTTCAGACTTGTAAAATGTACAACACCCAGAATGAACCCTAAACTAACCTAAGGTATTTAACTATGATATGCCAGTGCAGGTTCACCTTCGGCTTTTTTTCCTAAAGATAAAAGGGACCATTGCGACCCATGTGTGATGCTTACTACGAGTGACTGAAGTCGCTCAGTCGTGTCCGACTCTTTGCAACCCCATGCACTGTAGCCTACCAGGCTCCTCCATCCATGGAATTCTCCAGGCAAGAGTACGGCAGTGGGTTGCCATTTCCTTCTCCAGGGGATCTTCCCGACCCAGGGATCAAACCTCCTGTGTCTCCTGCATTGCAGGCAGACGCTTTACCATCTGAGCCGCCAGGGAAGCCCCGATGCTTGCTATGGGGGAGGCTATATATATATATATGGGGATAGAGAGGTATTGGGAAATCTCTGTACCTACCTCTCAATTTTATTATAAACACAAAACTACTCAAAAAAGCCAAAGTCTTGAAAAAGAAAGAGAGGTCCACATTAAACATAAATACAGCATGGACAAACTGCCTAAAACCAAGCAAAAAGAGCATCAGGGCACAATAAAAAAACCATTCCTATCACACACAAGAAGCCCTTAAAAATTAAACACTCTTATTCAGAAACCATGAGGTGTGATGTGACAAATTAAACACACTGAAAGAGGAAGATTGTCAACAAAACTCTGTGCACAGTATCCCTCAAAAATGAAGGCTAAACTAAGCCATTGCCAGATAAAGCAAGACGAGAGAATTAGTTGCCAGCCGATTTACACTAGTAGAGACCCCAGCAAGCAGAAATTTTAGGAAATCTTCCTAAGTGAAGCAGATGAAAGCTAAAGGACAATTAAATTCTCACAAAGAAATAAAGAGTACTGCTAAAAGTAACTACTTATATTATTTTTTGAACATATGGTCCAAATGTAAGACCTAAAACTCTAAAATTAGAAGAAAACATGTGAGTAACTTTGTTACCTTGCATTAAGCAAGGGTTTCTTAGATGTGATAAAAGACATATATGTCAAAAGGAAAAAAAAAAGTAAAGTGGATGTAAAATCTTTTGTGTTTCTAACTATACCATCAAGAAACTGAAAGTCAGCCCCCACAGAGAAAACCTTTGCAAAATCTTATAGTTGATAAGGTGCTTATATCCAAAATATGTAAAAAATACTTGCAATTTAGTAATAAAAACATAAATATTCCTATTAAAGTAGGTAACATATTTGAATGGACTTTTATCCAAAGTATATACAAAGATGGCCAATGCGCATGTGAAGAAAAAAAGGTCAACACAAGATAACTGCAAATGAAAACCATCAGATACCACTTCATATTACTAGAATGACGGTAGAAAAGACAGTAAAATATGTTAGAAATTGGAACATTTATACATTAATGATGACAATGTAAAGTGGTGCTACACAAAACAGTTTGGTGGTTCCTCAGAATTACTACCAGAGAAGGCAATGGCACCCCACTCCAGTACTTTTGCCTGAAAAATCCCATGGACAGAGGAGCCTGGTGGGCTGCAGTCCATGGGGTCTCGAAGAGTAGGACACGACTGAGCAACTTCACTTCCACTTTTCACTTTCATGCATTGGAGAAGGAAATGGCAACCCACTCCAGTGTTCTTGCCTGGAGAATCCCAGGGCTGGGGAAGCCTGGTGGGCTGCCGTCTATGGGGTCGCACAGAGTCAGACACGACTGAAGTGACGCAGCAGCAGCAGCAGAATTACTACATGATCCAGAAATTCCACTTCTAGGTTTATGCCCAAGAGAAATGAAAATTGGTATTCAAAAAATAAACTAACAAAGAAACTTGTACGCGTTCATAGCAGCAGTATTCTGAATGGTCAAACAGAGGAAACAATCCAAATCTCCAACAGCTGATAAATAAGTTAATAAAATGTGATATATTTATGCAATTGAATATCATTTGGCTATCCAAAGGAAGCATTAATACATGGAACAGCATGGATAAACCTCAAAAATGTTAACAGTGAAAGAAACAAGTGACAGAAGGCCACTTGTTCATGTTTCCATTTATGCGAAATGGCCAAAGCAGGCAGATAAATAGCGGCAGAAAGTACACATGTGTTTGCTTAGGGTGAGGAGGTGGGGAGAGAATGGCTCCTAACGTGTATAGCACCTTCCCATGGAGTGACGAAAACTTTCTAAAACTGCATTCTGTCAACGACTGCACAACTCTGTGAACATACTAAAAACTTTAAAAGAAATAATTTTGAGCATGTTAACTAAACCTCAATAAAACCATGTACATGCTTCACGATCACTTCCCTGGGTCACCAGAGTTACTTGGACTCTGTGCTGTTAGATCATATCATCTGTGTTGCTATTCTAGCATGGTTTTTATACTGCATCTAAACTATTTGTATAACTGTCTCCTTCCTGTAAGATCCTATCATCCTGTAAAGTTCCCGTAAGTCAATCTTTCAGGTGTTCTCTGTACTTTTATCTTAAGCACTCTACTTGGAAATTAAAATGATAAAGGACTAGCTTCTTCAGCATTTCTTGAAAAAGTCATATTGTTTTTTTTACTTTTCTCCATGAATATCTATTCTGACATATTATCTGTAGAACAAAATTATCTGAAGAGCTTAAAGAGCCGCATGATACTCATTATTCTAGAATATTAACCCTAATCTTTCTATGTCTGTGTATTGCATATGTAGGCTGTTTCCAGAAAGGTCCTAGTGTTAGTGCTAAGTCATTTCAGTCGTATCGGACTCGTGACCCCATGGACTATAGCCTGCCAGGTTCCTCTGTCCTTGGAATCCTCCAGGCAAAAATACTGGAGGAGATTGCCATTTCCTTCTCCAGAGGATCTTCCCCACCCAGGGACTGAACCCAGGTCTTCTGCATTGCAAGCAGATTCTTTACCATCTGAGCCACCGGGGAAGCCCAGAAATGTTCTACAGGTAATTACCGAAATCTGAAAAAAGTTGAACAAGTGAAAAGTAAGTATCTTAAGTGAGAAAACTGTACACTATATGATAGAAACATTAATTATGTAGACCCTCTGTCCATGGAATTCTCTAGGCAAGAATACTGGAGAGGGTAGCCATTCCCTTCTCCAGGGGATCTTCCCGACCCAGGGATCAAATCCTGGTTTTCTGCATTGCAGGTAGATTCTTTACCATCTGAGCCACCAGCGAAGCCCCATATGGATCCAGGAGTGATTTTTAATCTAATTCAATAAAAAGTAATAATTAGGACAAAAGAGAACAATAACCATAGGTCTCCAGTGATAATTTAATTTCTTATGGTGACTAGCACATCTCCTTAAGCATAAACCTTTACAAGTTTATATTTCTTCTCAAATAAATGTGTGGCGCCTCTAGAATAAAGTGTAACTTTGAGTGATTATTCTGCTTTCTATACTTCTATACAGAAGTATCAAAGATCAATAATCTGTGTTGGTATCAATATTTCCTTTAAGTGTTGGAGAATCTCAGTATCTTTGGGGTCCTAAATAATCAATCTCCATGTTTTCTTTGCCTGTGATTTACAAAGATTGTGTAAGACAAAGTCGTTTTTGTGATTAGATCATGACCTGACTTTATACCACAGTGGAATAGACTCTGCAGCTAGCCACTCCTTGCAAATGATCCAGAGATAAGTATATTTCTGTAAACAAATAGTTTTCCCCTTACCTCAATTTTTTTGTTACCACAGAATGCTGGAAGATAATATATTTTTGTTTGTAATGTATTAACTTCCCATTCCTTGTATATTTCCTTAGTTTAATAATTTTGATCTTCATGTCTAAATAGCTAAACAAATTTGTTCTGTGTTCCCTAAACTGTTCCTCTTGTTTATACCTATTTCCTAGACAGTTATTTATTTTGCACCAGTGTCAGAAAACTTGAACTCAATTGCCATTCTTACCTTTAGTGTCTTCTCCCATGTATATTTCTATATCTGCTTGTTATTAACTCTGTAATACTGCCCGGAATGGTCCTAGTTTCACCTTGTATTTGTCAAATTTTTTCCTATTAATACTAAACACTTTTTTCCTCTGCTATTTCACTTCTCTAGTTTATGATCTTCCAAAAACTCACTTCTCTATGCTAGAGACCATAAAGCAACAGAAACCTTTTTTATCATTTTATTTGAGGAAAGTAATTGTTAGCACTTTTTAAAAGACACAATGAACAAAGAGTATATTTTGTTCAATAGATCTTGAAAGCAAGGTAAGAAATTTGTTGTAAGAATGAAGAGGAAAAGAGAAGACACAGGGTAAGGAAAGCAAAGAAAATAAGCTGGAAAAATACAATTTGGTGAGAACAGGATACTTGAATAACAGAAAAAAGGAGGAATGCACAGTGCAGTGTATAAGGGAACAAAGTCAAGGCATGAAAAGGCAGAGCAGACACTATATAATTGTACAAGGGGTAGGAAAAAAAAGTCCAAAAATCAGTAAGAACAGGAAGTGAATAGAGACATGGGAAAGTTTGGAAAAAGAGATTCTGCCTTTAAAACACATAGTGAAGGCTTTGATTGTTCATTCTGTGAACTCATCAAGAGAGTGTCTCCAAAGCCTTTGGGTACAAAATGCCTTTAGTAGATGGAGTGGAACCAAGCAGCTCCGTGTCTGGAGAATGGGCTGCCTGCGCTCTCTGCTTTGGCCCCAGCAGCCAGCACACAGCACACTATTCATAAGTGCCCCCCGGGTCCCCTGCCTCCGAGAAATTCAATGTCTCAGCTTTAGTTCAGAATGAAAAGCCATTATAAATTTTTGTCTCCATGCATATGGATAAGCTTTGATAATAATGTGTGTTTGAAAAAAAAAAAAAAAATTACATAGTAGAACCTAATAGAAACTTTCACATGGCATTGTTTCCACCATGCATAATTCATAGAGAAGAAACTAGGAGAAAGGAGGCAGACACTGACTTCCTTAAGGTTTTGTTTTAGACTTTTTTCTGACTTTTAATTTATTCACTTGGAGGAAAAAAAAATGCTCCTCTTGTGCTTTATTGATATTGTTTTGCAGTGAGATTTAAGTGTCATCCAGGTTTTCTTGCTTAATCTAAAATCATATTTTATATGTTAATTCTACCCTTCATTGTTGTTGTATGATTTGTTTTTAATCATCATCTTTCAGAAAACTCGATTCAGAATACAAGAACCATTATCCTTCAATGATTCTACAATATAACGAAGCATATTCGCAACACAATATTTTTCTTAAATCCATGGATATTATCATCATATGTATTTTCAAAGTTTCAGGGAATGTCTTCATGTAACTGAATTAAATATAGTTTAATTAAATTAAGCAAATTAAATTACTCATTACCAGTAATAACTTTAAGCTTTAGAACACATTTGAATTGGAAAAGAATTTGAATACCTGGCTTAACAGTTCCAATGTAGTGTGAAATTAATTTGCATTATACATATCTTATCTCTTTTCAATAAATGTGTAGATGGAAAACAGAGTAAGAAAGATAAGAGACTCTGAAAACCACTCTTAAAATTTATTGATTAGAAAGGGCATTTTCCATGGAGAAAAAGTGAACTAAAACATGATTACTTATTGAAGAAAAGATGTTCAATTATATAATAACATTAACTAATGAATCATTAAATATCTAAAAATATTACTTTCTTAGAAGTCATATATATTCTACTGTGATCCCCATATAAGCACAAGAACTATTGTTACTAATCCTAATAAACTCATTCTGAGGGGTTTAAGTAATTTGTTAAAGGTGGCAAGGAATGAATGACAGACAATAAAGCCAGAATTATAACCTTATTGTTTGATCCATTTCACCTGCTATTTTTGCTACTGTGAATTTGGAACATCAAGAAGACTTTTTATCTTATTTTTTGGCAAGTTAAATATTGATTGATTGCAGGGGAAATAGATGCCACCAACTTCTTAGAAGATGAAGGTGAAGTCGCTCAGTCGTGTCCGACTCTTTGCGACCCCATGGACTGTAATCTACTAGGCTTCTCCGTCCATGGGATTCTCCAGGCAAGAATACTAGAGTTGATTGCCATTTCCTTCTCCAAGGGATCTTCCCGACCCAGGGATTGAACCTGGGTCTCCCACATTGGAGGCAGACGCTTTAACCTCTGAGCCACCAGGAACTGTTAAATTTCCTGTAGAATAAATACATGCAAAATATGTAAATGTTTATCTTAATTGTATGAATGTAGGCAGTGTAGTGTTCAGTAATACATATAGTTTTTTTCTTCCTTGATGCTGGCAACTGGAGTACAGCTGTCTCCACAGATACACCAGGAATACAAATTCTAAAGATAACATACAGGCTTATCTGTCCTCGAGTGCTGTCATCTTATCCTAATTGACCAGCTAGTCTAAAATCTCCAGTAGATGTTATCTATAAGCTGTGAAAGATCAAATATTTAAAAAGATAATGAACTAAAAATGCTGCCTCCAGAAAGTCTAATAGAGTTTATTTCAGGAAAATGAGGCATTTAAAAGTCTTTGATAGATGCTTTCACCATGGAGAGTACTGAAAAATGAGATTATTTAAAAAAAGAGGAGAATTGAAACTTCTTAATAAAAAGAGAGGAAGAAACTAACATGTGCTTGCACATATGCACACACACACACAGCAACCATCAAGGGACATGGAAAGGCGTGGGTATAACAGGTTTTCATGTGAAACCAGAGGGCCCCAGGCAGCAGGAGGAAATAGACTGTAAGTGGCAGAAGTGTTGTTTTTTTTTTTCCTTCCCTACACAAAATTAGAAGAGGCTTCTTTTAATTCTGTGTTGATGACACCTGGTTCTGCCTTGAGCTAACCAATGCATTTTTCCTATGAAAGTGTCTTCCTTTAAGCTACGTTGATGAAACTATGTATTTGCTTTGGAATTGGCCTTTCTTCAGAATGGTTCCACCAAAGACTAACTTTTTTCTTTTCTCAAACCTTGGGCTGGTGATGGTTCAATAAACTGGTACTCATGGCAATCGTTTTATGTCCAGGGGATAACACACATGTGCTCTTCTATCTCAGAAATGCATATTGTGGGAGAGGGGCCTGGTGAAACTCCCTCAGCCTTGAGGAGTCTCTCTTATCTGCTTGACAGCTTTCTAACAGACATAAAACAGCTTGCTAAAAACTAGCAGACTTCCCTGGTGGCTCAGACAGTAAAGCGCCTGCCTACAATGCAGGAGACCCAGGTTTGATCCCAGGTTCAGGAAGATCTCCTGGAGATGGAAATGGCAGCCCCTTCCAGCATTCTTGCCTGGAAAATCCCATGGACGGAGGAGCCTGGCAGGCTACAGTCCATGGGGTCACAAAGAGTCGGATAGGACTGAGCGACTTCACTTTCAAAAACTAGCAAGGGGGCACTCTTTCTGTCCTCTTCTGATGTCTGTATGTCAGAAGCTTTCCCTATCTCTATTATACTCTAATAAAACTTTGCTATACAAAAAGCTCCAAGTAGTCAAGACTCATCTCTGACCCCGGATCAAAATCCTCTCCTCCGGAGGTTATGAATCCCGGCGTTAACACATGGCTCACAGCAGCAACCTTTCAAATGTGTCACAAAATCAGAACATGTGGACATATTTAATAGAGCCAACTTTTCCCCCCATAAATTAAAAATCACTCAATAAAATAATGTCCCTTACTAAAAGACCCCTTAGAGGTATTAAACACATGCTTATGGCATCAATAAAGCATTGGAATGCAAAATTGACAGAAATTGGGCTTTAATATATTATCTACATTGTTCCATCTACAATATATGACAAATTGATCAATTTCAGCATACATATAACAGTTCTGTGCTTTGTAATACAGAGATGAGATGAGAAAAATGGGCCATCATTGCCTCTTTAGTTCTTAAGGGCTTTAAGGGTCTTATTGTATTTGCAACAGTGTTCAATTTAAAGCCGTGGATGAAATATCCATTCTAGAATTTTAGAAAAATTATTCATATAAATTGTATTAAACGTTAGAAGAGATGCATTAAGATAATTAAATATATTACCTGATCTGATTTAGCTATGTAAATATAATGTGCCTTCAAGTCATTTTACATATGCATAATTAGTCTTAAAACTACAGAGGGCTAATAAATTTTACTTTTAATAATGTTGCACACCATTTATTTTAATTTCATCACCTTGTATATTGCCAGAGTAAAACCTCATATTAATATAGCACATGGAGCTACTGAAAAGTATCCAGACATCTAAAGTTAAAGCTACTCTTAAAGAATGAAACTAGCCTATATCAATATGTTAGTGATAAAGTTAGCAATTTGGCTAAAAAAGTGGGAGGGGACCCTAGTTTACTCATTTAACAAACATTAAACACCAAGTCTTTGCTGGCACATTTCCAAGCATATAGCAGAAATGAAGATCCAATATCAACTAAAGGAAACACGATACCCTTTAGGATCTCTTGAGTCATAAAGATTCTGTTTGAATCATGATTTCAACTAAAGAAACTCATATTTTAGTATGTATATGAAAGCTATTATATGATAGAGCACCTTGTCAAAGTAGGAAGATTTGCACATGATTAATAAAAGTCTAGCATTCTAATAAGACCAGACTGGCTGCGTGTCCATCAGTGTCCAGTTTAGAAAGTGGCTAGGCTCATGAGAATAAGTCTCTAGGCTACATACCAGACTTAACAGTATAAAGGAGATGCATGCACCCAAGCTCATGGCTTGGGGGCAATAGTCATAAGTATAATACAACTTATCTCCAAACTTGCTATGATGTTCTTGCATGAAGCCATATTCTGACCTTAATTTTACTTCCCATACAGCTTTGCCTAGAGGGAGGGTTGTGAGCCTAAGTATCATGGTATATGGCCTACTTTACTACATTGGAATTCTGATTTTGATGCTTTCGTTTCTGCGAGCTTGTTTAATGTAACTTTTCTCCCAAGCAATTAATCCACTATTACACAAATGATGACAAATAAAATTTCTAAATCTACAATGAGAAAAGCCTTGGCTTTTCCAGGCAATGCTATACTGCAGGGTTTTAAAAATGCCCAGATTGATTCCAACTCACTGTACAAAGTCTCTATACACTGTAAAGCTAAATCCACTTCCATATTCACAACAACCAGAAATAAAAAATTAGAAACACTAGAATATTAGACGATACCTAACATTGGAAAAGACTCTGATGCTGGGAGGCATTGGGGGCAGGAGGAAAAGGGGACGACCGAGGATGAGATGGCTGGATGGCATCACCGACTGACGGATGTGAGTTTGAGTGAACCCTGGGAGATGGTGATGGACAGGGAGGCCTGGCGTGCTGCAATTCATGGGGTCACGAAGAGTCGGACACGACTGAGCGACTGAACTAAACTAAACTGAACTGAACTTACTCTTTTATTGATAGAGCCCCAAAGAAGTGCAACACCAAAGAATGCTCAAACTACTGTGCGATTGTGCTCATTTCACATGCTAGCCAACTCTTTGAGGCTGACTCTTTCCCATCCAGACCCTGATGCTGGGAAAGACTGAAGGCAGGAGGAGAAGCGGGCAACAGAGGATGAGAGTGTTGGATGGTCTCATTAACTAAATGGGCATGAGTTTGAGCAAAGTCCAAGAGATAGTAAAGGACAGGGAAGCCTTGCGTGCTACAGTCCATGGGGTTCAGAGAGTTGGACATGACTGAGCAACTGAACAACCACAAGCAAAGAAAGAAAGCAACCTGCATAGTGTGTCAGTAGAAAACAGACAGAAGAGGCAGGAAGTTGCCTGCGGGCTTTGTCGCACCATCCAGCTCTCACTTGAGTGCTTGTAAGTGGCAGAATTTATTGCATATCTAGGACTCTAACTGCACTAGATTCTGGGCAACATGGTCTATAGCTTTCAGACTCCACAGAGGATAACTATAAGAGAAAAAAGGCAGAATGCAGTTTGAGCTATGCCGTATGACACAGTAATTTTTGTTAATGTGCCGGAGAATTATTTTTTCCATGTAAGACTTTAAGATTTGTGTGGATGTCTATGGTGGAATTGTCTGTGAAAGCATTAAGTTAGAATGTATCTAAGTCCCATCAGTGGAAGAAAAGAAAGCAATATACGCTGGATACATAATATAGATAACTATGCAATAGTAGGACTTCCCTGAAGAGAATTATTTTTTCCATGTAAGACTTTAAGATTTGTGTGGATGTCTATGGTGGAATTGTCTGTGAAAGCATTAAGTTAGAATGTATCTAAGTCCCATCAGTGGAAGAAAAGAAAGCAATATACGCTGGATACATAATATAGATAACTATGCAATAGTAGGACTTCCCTGATAGTTCAGTTGGTAAAGAATCTGCCTGCAGTGCAGGAGACCTGGGTTTGATTCCTGGGTGGGGAAGATCCACTGGAAAAGGTAAAGTATTTTTTAGTATTCTTGGGTTTTCTTGTGGCTCAGCTGATAAAGAATTCTCCTGCAATGTGGGGACCTGGGTTCAATCCCTGGTTTGGGAAGATCCCCTGGAAAAGGGAGAGGCTACCCACTTCAGTATTCTGGCCTGGAGAATTCCATGGGCTGTAGAGTCCATGGGCTTGCAAAGAGTCAGACACGACTGAATGACTTTCACTTTCTTTCACGTTCATGCAGTAGTAAGGAGCAACAAATTAGATATAAATACCTGAAGGAAGACAGACATAAAATATTGCTGAGATGAAGAAAGGACTTCATGAGATATCTTTCAAAAATAGCATTTGTAGAAATCTGAAAAACTAAAAGTAGTATGTACTTTATGATATTCATGATTTAATAACATACTTGCATATATATTAAAGTGTATATTTATCAAATATATTAGTGTTGACCCATGTAGGAATAATACTTTTTTATTTTTATTTTTTTAACATAAATTTATTTATTTTAATTGGAGGCTAATTACTTTACAATATTGTATTGGTTTTGCCATACATCAACATGAATCTGCCATGGGTGTACACATGTTCCCCATCCTGAAACCCCCTCCCACCTCCCTCCCCGTACCATCCCTCTGGGTCATCCCAGTATACCAGCCCCAAGCATCCTGTATCTGATTTCTTGTGGCTCAGCTGATAAAGAATTCTCCTGCAATGTGGGGACCTGGGTTCAATCCCTGGTTTGGGAAGATCCCCTGGAAAAGGGAGAGGCTACCCACTTCAGTATTCTGGCCTGGAGAATTCCATGGGCTGTAGAGTCCATGGGCTTGCAAAGAGTCAGACACGACTGAATGACTTTCACTTTCTTTCACGTTCATGCAGTAGTAAGGAGCAACAAATTAGATATAAATACCTGAAGGAAGACAGACATAAAATATTGCTGAGATGAAGAAAGGACTTCATGAGATATCTTTCAAAAATAGCATTTGTAGAAATCTGAAAAACTAAAAGTAGTATGTACTTTATGATATTCATGATTTAATAACATACTTGCATATATATTAAAGTGTATATTTATCAAATATATTAGTGTTGACCCATGTAGGAATAATACTTTTTTATTTTTATTTTTTTAACATAAATTTATTTATTTTAATTGGAGGCTAATTACTTTACAATATTGTATTGGTTTTGCCATACATCAACATGAATCTGCCACGGGTGTACACATGTTCCCCATCCTGAAACCCCCTCCCACCTCCCTCCCCGTACCATCCCTCTGGGTCATCCCAGTATACCAGCCCCAAGCATCCTGTATCATGCATCAAACCTGGACTGGCAATTCGTTTCATATATGATATTATACATGTTTCAATGCCATTCTCCCAAATCATCGCACCTTCTCCCTCTCCCACAGAGTCCAAAAGAGTGTTTATATATATATATATATATATATATATGATACTTATTTTTAAATGTTGATCTGGAAACTATAGAGAGAGGGGATTTCGATACATATCATTCCTGTCTCCTCCTCTGTGATAGAGATGTTTCTTAAACTATGCAATCCAAAACAGTCCACCCTCTACCTATGTAGCATCCATGCTCACCACCCCCCACTTTTAATCATATCTAACCTTTCAAGAGAAGGCAGCATGATTTCTAATATCATTCATCTATTCTTAGTAAAACAAAAGGCCACCTTTTTTTTCCCAAAATGCATTGCTATTGATCTCTGAGTTCTAAGTCATAGTCCCTCTTCATATTTGAACACAAATAGATTAACTTGATATTAAATAGGAAGGTAATATGGAAAGAAAAATGCATTTTATTATTTATAAATACTTATTAAGCAAGCAAGAAAATATTCATGGCTGTTACAGTACTAGGTTCTGCAATATGTGATTGTGTTTAGATTTATATTTTCCCCTTTTCAACATCCATGTCCTCATGGCTCTCAGCATCTGTGTTTATCATTATTATTTACCTACTGATGTGTCCAGAAGGGTCTGAATCAGTAGGCCCTGCTTCGACTGGGTGCTGAAGTGTCTACACAAATATTATCCTACCTGTATGCAGACAGGGCATTCTCTGGGGGTGTCTTTTAATACTTTTCCTATCAAATTAAAATCAACATAAAACCGTAGCCTAGCCATGCTATCACTGACTGAACTTTTTATATGATTCTGATCTCCAAGGAGGTTAACTTGCTACTGCCCTTTGGGATATTTGGTCATATAAAACGTTCGGCACTGACCTTTACTAACAGCAGTTTTTGCTGTTTTCTTTTATTTGTTAAACTTACTAATAATTGCAGTCAGGGTATCCTTGATGAGAATGAGAGCATTCTGATGTGATCATATATAACATTCAACTTTGCGGCAATGACAACTTAGTCATAAGCCAGTGATGGATGGTGGGAGGAGAAACGGATATCTACAAGATGTTATTTCTGCTCATCTGCTTATTAAAAGCTTTCCCTGCAATGAATTTCTTTTGGTGAATGTTTTGCGACCCCGTGGACTGTAGCCCACCAAGGTCCTCTGTCCATGGGATTCTCCAGGCAAGAATACTGGAGTGGATTGCCATTTCCTTCTCCAGGGGATCTTCCCAACCCAGGGATCGAACCCAGGTCTCCTGCATTGCAGGCAGACGCTTTATCCTCTGAGCCACCAGGGAAGTCTTGTTTACATGAGACATGAGTATAATTATACTCTGCTTTTCAAGAGGCCATATACATATGTTTAACTTGGATCTCCAATTTTTCAATTATACTCCTTCAAGTCCCTGACCAGTCGGTCAAGCTACTATCAACTACTTACAAATCAACATAGAACCATATCTCTGAGCCCTTATCTCAGCAAAATGAATGACCAGCTGCAATGCCTTAATTTCTTTTCACTGGGAATATATTTCCCTACTAAGGAGTTATACTGCATCAGCCATCATCTCTTGAATGCTGCCAAAACATAATACCATGTGGAATGACCCCAAAACAACTCCAAGTATTATCTTTCCAAATCCACTAGTCATAGGCAATTGCCCACATGGCCATGGGAGGTGGGTGTGGAAGTGAAAGTGAATGAGTAAAATTTGCGCCCTGCCTCATGCAAAATACTTGTGAGTCTAGTATCTGTTCTAAGGCATTTTAGCTACTTCCACATGATATTATATTCCTTTTTGCATGTCCAATTTTATGATTTGGTGAGTCAGACAATGAGAAGAGCATCTCGGGGTGCACAACGCCATGACATCTATTGGTGAAGGATTGATTCTCTTTGGGGATTGTTATCAAAAAGAGAAGAGTTTTATGGGGAAGAGGGCATAGATTATTCCTAAACTCTAAGAAAGCGCATGTTAATTTTCCTGCTGGAGGATCTGGGCATCTCATGCATCATTTCTATCAGTCACAACATTTCAAGCGCCACTGCATTTGCAAGACCGTATGACCCAGTGACAGCGAGTCTTACGGCAATGTGGGCTTCTAGCAACTCCACTTCTTTCTTCTATAATAAGGTTGCTCAGCAAATGAACCAGAGTACACACTCAAATGTGTGGTACAAGTTGCTTCTAGAATCCAAATACCGAGTATCATTTCCTGTTTTTATTTTTAGAGCACAAATTGCAACGTATTTGTCTTAAACTGTCATGTAATATGAACATGATGTGGACCACTGGACAATTTAAAATTTAGTTGATGTGATAGACCCTTAAACCTTGGGAGATTATGTTGCCTACACTCTGGGACACATAAATAGTAGCAAGATTTCGAAGATATTTTATTTTTCTTGCTCATCAAGTCCATTCAGCATGAGGTTGTAAATACAGTGAATCAGTCAGACTTGGAGTAATATGAGGTATTCCAAGTCTTTGGGGGCTTCCCAGGTGGCTCAGGAGTAAAGAATTCCCCTGCAATGCAGGAGACAGAGGAGATGCAGGTTCGATCTCTGGGTCAGGAAGATCCCCTAGAGAAGGGCATGGCAACCCACTGCAGTATTTCTGCCTGGGAAAGCCTATGGACAGAGGAGCCTGGGAGACTACAGTCCATGGGTCACAAAAGATTCAGACACAACTTAGTGACCAAAAGAAAAAAAAGCACACCCCAAATTAGATTATGATAGATGTAGGGAAGTAATATAACTCTGCCCTAAGATGAAAGAAAAACCACAGAAAAGACAGCATACTCAAGACTCATAGAAGCATACCAAGTACTATTAGAGGTATTAATTTGCTCCTGTCAAGAAACCACATCTGGGATACAGATGCAATTGGAAGGTGTTTCTGAAAAGCTACTATAATTGTTCAGCATATGTATTTCTTGTGCTCTGACCAAATAGAAGTTTGAGAATGTGAAAGTTAATATCCACCCTTTCATCTTTTAGGTCCTTGCTTGTGATATTACTCTCTGTATGTCTTCCAGGATGTGGTATTATTTTTGGTGTACTGTTTTGGTAGAAAGAGGGAGTTTTAGAGAATTGAGCTTAGCCTTTTTCATCCCCCTAATCCACACCTCATTTATCATGGAACTAATGTGGGGATTATGACAACTGTAGAATTTATTTGTTCATATTGTACATCTAAGAACTGGATAAAAACCACAGAGTAAGTTATGTGACCTACCAGGCACACTATAAAATTGAGCAAGACAAAATCCCAATTTATCATATCACTACCAATAGCCCCTACTCTTCCTAGTGGGGCCACAGCAGTATTTTGGTTCCAAAGAATTCACTTCAGTTCAGCCAGTGCCAAACAGTCTCTGAACATTTTTGGATCCTTCCTTTCCCCAAACAAATTCACTGTGGATAACAGGTTCAGATTCCCTAGAGGAAGACTGGAAGTGTTATCTGTGTAACTGTGACAGTATTTCAAGGTCATTGCTTAAGTGGACCCTGTCCCTGTCTATCATGGCAATCTGAGTTAGAATAGGCTCGGGTCTGGGAATTGAAGTACAGGTCCATGACTGCCTCACTCCAGTGTCAGAGAGGCCACTACTAACTTCAAATCTAATCATAACAGAAAGCCAATTATAGATTTTAATTTTTGAAGATTGTTTTCCCTTAAATAAATTCTGGTAGCTAGAGATGCATATCAGTCTGTGTTTATTTAAAAGACTTCCTACTAATTAGAAATGCTATTTTAATACATGATAATAGGTATTTCAGGTCACTGAGAAAGCTGGGAGTGAACATTAGAAAGAAATCTTACATTTGTTAGTGAAAATCTCAATGCTAAGACGTTTTGACAAAAATAACAGTATACAGAATAGCAGTGTGCGGCAGCAAAGCGGGCGATTCACAAGAGTTCAACCTCAAGAAGCAAGTATCTCGCATCATCCCATGTGTGGCTGCCACAACTTCTGGAAATTAATGGGTTTTTCTTGGAAGATTTTAAGCTCAAACCTTAAGAGGAGGAAGTTATGGCAACTGTAGCTCCCAGCACTTCTATCAGTGTGCGCATGCACGTGTGCTCAGCTGGAAAGCCGAGTCTGACTCTCTGTGATCCTGCGGACTGTGGCCCACCAAGCTCCTCTGCCCACGGAACTGGATTCTTTGCTGAGCCCCCTGGGAGACTCCTCCATAACTGTGAGAAGCCCTTACAAGCTGGCAGTGCTGATACTGGCTATATATGTATATATATATGTATCTTTTCCTTACAAATGGCCACCTCTTAAAATTACCAATGGATATTGAATTCCTTTAGAATATGCATTTCAAGAGAAGAAGGACCTTTTACTGACTTACTTTATAAAAAGAGTGCCTAATATAGAGTAGTTTGGAGAGAAACAGATCGGGAGATACGTGGACAGAACCATGCACATAAAAATTTATCTGTATGAAATTCTGACCGTTTGAATATATTGCTTTACATGGAGTTTAAATTTATCTTTGTAATACTCTATTGTTTCATTTCTAGATCTAAGCCTTGGCAACCTACAAGGTAAATCCAGTTGCTTTTCATGATGTCATCCTTTTAAATATTTAAAGACAACCTTCCTGGATCTAGTTCACTGCAGGCTAAACATCCCAGTTTCTTGGAAGCATATCTCACGTGATATGACTCCAAATCACCATTCTAATCATTTTTTCCTTTAAATAAGCCAAAGTTTGCCAATATCGCTCTTAAATCCTCATAAATCAGAGTGTCCAGAACTAAATGGGTTAGTTCCAAATTGTTTCAAGAAGAATTATTATTCACTCTCTCTCTCTATATATATATATATATATATGTATGTATGTATATCTCCACAGAAAGAGGTTACACAGCTTAACCTCTTAAACAACTATGTGAAGTGTACTTGTTTAATACTGAATATACTGTCATGTAAAACCCACATGCGTTACAGAAATGTTGCACCTAAGCCACGCAAACCTCTTTCTGCAGATTTGGTTTGACTTTAATATCTCAAATATATAATAATTAATCCTTATTAAAACATTCACTTCTAAAAGCATGACAGTGAGTTTTGAGCTGAATGGTCTTCACAACCCATTATAGCATTCAGATTGCCTTCGCCACCTAGATTCTTGGTCTTGACAATGAGAGAAGTCAATTATTAGCATTTTTACCATTGATAACAAGTGCAACAGTGGCTGACTGTCTGTTCTGAAGAATAATTGTGCAGAATATGGTTTTCTCAACAGCAGAGGAAGCTCAGGGAAATGAAATTAAAGCCAACATAAGAGAAAAGGATGTTCAAAGCAAGCAGTTAGGCTTTATCAAGTGAAGTTATGAAAGGAAAAAGAGAAAAAGATCTTGTATATTAAATTTACTGATGCTAGAACTAGCAATTATTTCAACTAAAATAATAGCTTGGGACTGTAAAGCACTTTGTTTTGGGAATCTTGTTGTGAAAGAAATTCATAGTCTAAGCTAAGCAGTTTTATGATAAAATATCTACTTAATGTACAACCATTTTATAAATCTTATATATCTTTTAATAAAGTATGGGCAGTGTTTCAAACAACATTTATTTTCTATTGTTTTAAAAGACTTTTTTAAGCACACCTGAATGTACTTGCTATAGTAAAAGTTTTCTTTTAGTCAACAGAAAGCCCAAACTTGAATGTCCTCTGAGAATATTGCAATGGACAATAAAGTATTTGGTGAATACGCTCATCACATGGCAATACACACATGTCTCCTATATGGCTCTTTGGTGCAGCATGAAGATAAATAGCCAAGAAAGTTATGAGAAAGAGAATGGCCTGAGTGTAGGGCTGAAGGAAATGTTCAAAGACTACAGGCTGGTGATTTATTGTTTTAATAACCCTTGATGATTTGTCAAACCCTTTTAAAGGACACCTCTTTTCTTTTATAGAATATGGCAGGTTGCAACCATAGCAGCTCATGCTTCCAAAATGCACAGAATTCTCACTAATACCCTAGATCTAATGGCAGTTTTCCAGAGAAAGAGTTTTACTTTCTATGGCCTATTTATATCCTGATGATCATATCTCAACAGGATAACTGATTCATAGATACCACTGGTAGTTATCATGTAAACTTCTCAAAGTTTGTATGCTAGCTGACTGAATAAAGCCTTCCGAGAAGCAGCAAATATGGTTGCAAAATGACATTTGCATCCTAAGAGATGAACCAGTTGTATTAAAAATAGCATTCTTCTATAATTAGCACTCTTATTACATGTCTTATTGCATATTTTTATGCTGTATATTTTATGCAGTGTTTTTCAAATAAATTATCATAATCCTTTCTATAAAGTACTGTTAAAAAGTAAAATCTCTATTACTTAAATGTTTTGGATTATTGTTCTGTCTTATTGTTTCTGCTTTTCTCATTATGTCCCTAATACAAGAGAAGCACAGTAAATTTTTTTTAAATGTTGCATAAGTGAAAAAAGTACTACTAAGGAAAGTTGGTAAAGACTCCGGTTTGATTCCTGGGTCAGGAAGATCCCTGGAGAAGGGAGAGACTACCCACTCCAGTATCCTTGTGCTTCCCTTGTGGCTTTCCTTGTGGCTCAGCTGGTAAAGAATCTGCCTGCAAGGCGGAAGACCTGGGTTCTATCCCTGGGTTGGAAGGTCCCCTAGAGAAGGGAAAGGCTCCACTCCAGTATTCTGGCCTGGAGAATCCCATGGACAGTCCATGGGGTCAAACAAGAATCCGACAAGGCTGAGCAACTTTCATTTTCAGGGAAAGTTTGAATGATGCATTATAATTTTCTGCATTAGTGTGTTTAACTGCAAATTTTATATCTAAATATGTCAAACCATAAATAAAAGATGATTCACTATTGTATATCACATTCCATAATTATCTATTAAGATAAAATTAATATACTTTTGGAAAACTGCGGGCTTCCCTGGTGGTACAGATGGTAAAGATTCTGCCTGTAGTACAGAAGACTCAGTTTCAATCCTGGGGTCTGGAAGATCCCCTGGAGAAGGGAATGGCAACCCACTCCAGTATTCTTGCCTGGAGAATTCCATGGACAGAGGAGCTTGGCAGGCTACAGTCCACGGGGTCCTAAAAAGTTAGACATGACAGCAACTCCTTTCCCTTTTACTTTTTAGCCTGTCTGGGTACTAGCAGAGCCTAACTGAGCTGAAAGGAAGGAAATAAACAGCCCTAGTTGGCTCTAGCTCTCCTGGTGAGAGAGAGAAATTCCTAATTGCAGCTCATTCTAGCCATCCTGTTCCACCTAAAAGGGGAGAAAAAAAATTGTGAAAATCTTGTGAAATTCACAAGTCCAGAGGCATACTTAATTTTCAGACTATAGAACATTTCCCCTTGCCCACATCTCACTTATCATATTTTTAAGGACTATTTACAACAGTAGTTTTTACCCAGTGCATCATGTCTAGTTTCAAGAAAAATTTACAAGGCATACCAAAAGACAAAAAGAACAATGGAAAGAAATAGAGCAAGTGTCAGAACTAGACAGGGCAAAGATGTCAGAATTATCAGACTGAGAATGTAAACAACTTCTAAGAGTATGCTAAAGGCTCTATGGTTAAACTAGAGAACATTCAAGAACAGATGGGCAAGGTAAGCAGGGAGATGAAAATCCTAAGGACCATAAATAAATGCTAGAGATCAAAGTCATAGTAATAGAAATTAAGAATGCCTTTAATACTTTTTTTTTTTTTTAGTAGACTGGTCAGAAGACTCTCTGAGCTAGAGGATATATTAATATAATATCTCCAAACTAGAATGGGCTTCCCTGATGGTTCAGATGGTAGATAGTAATAGTGTTAGTTGCTCAGTCGTGTCCAACTCTTTCCGACCCCCATGGACTGAAGTCCACCAGGCTCCTCTGTTTAAATACATTTATACTAAAAAAGAGAAATATTTGAAATATTAATAACTCAGAGCTTTCCCAAGTTAATGTCAGATACCAAACCACAAATTCAGTAAGCTCAGAGAATGTCAAGAAGGATAAATGCCCGAACAACTACACCTGGAGAAATTATTTTCAAACTGCAGAAAAATCAAATGTTAAAAAAAAAAAAGAAATATCCTGACAAAAAGCCAGAGCGGGGGAAATCGTTTACCAATGAACAAAGATAAGAATCACATGAGACTTCTCAGAAACCATGTAAGAGAGAAGAAAATGGAGTAAAATACAAACTGCTGAGGGGAAAAAACAAAACAAAACAAAACAAAACAACGACAAGACTCCAACCTAGAATTTTGTACCCTGAAATATTTTTCTTCAAAACTGGAGGCAAAATAAAGATATTCTCAGACAAACAAAAATTGAGGTTCTCTGTTTCCCATCAACCTGCCCAGCAACAAGTATTAAAAGAATGGGTAACCAACAAGGGCCTACTGTACAGCTGGGGAACTTGGCTCAATATTGTGTAACACTCTAATTGGGAAAATAATTTTAAAAAGAATGGATGTATATGTAACTGAATCACTTTGCTATACAACCGAAAGTCACACAACATTGTTAACCAGCTATGCAGTCATTTAGTCCCTAAGTCGTGTCTGACTCTTGTGACCCCATGGATTATAGCCCACCAGGCTCCTCTGTCCATGGGATTTCCTTGGCAATAATACTGGAGTAGGTTGCCCTTCCATTCTCCAGGGGATCTTCCTGACCCAGCGATCAAACCTGAGTTTCCCGCACTGCAGGTGATTTTTTTTTTCCACTGAGCCACTTGAGAAGCCCTAAACAACTATACTTCAGCATAAAATAAAAAGCTTAAAAAGATTTCTTGGAGGAAGGATATAATATAGCTCATAAAAGTAGATCTACATAAAGAAAGGAAAATTTTGAAAAAAAAAAATGAAGGTAAAATAATTACTTTTATTTTTAACTATTTGAGGCAAAAACTAACAGAATTACAAAAAGAAACAATTGAATATGCCTTTGTGGTTGGAGACATCCACATCTTTTTATCAGAAATGAACAGATCCAGTAGACACAAAATCAGTAAGGACTTAATGAACTCAACACCACTAATAAAACTGGATATAGTGAACTGGATATTTATAAACCACTTAATCCAACAGCAAGATACACACTCTTTTCAAATACGTGTGGAACATTCACAAAGATAGACCTCATTCATGACACATACCCTAACAAATTAAAGAGAATGGTAGTACCATTTCTGCTCTCAGAACACAATGGGATTAAATAAGAAATCAATGAAAGAAAAGTAACTATAAAATCCCCGAAAACAGAGATTAAGCTACACACTTCTAACACGTGGATGGGTCAAAGTACAAATCTAAAGAGAGGCAGAAAAATATTTCGATAAATGAAACTAATATATCTAAATTTTTGGGATGCAGTGAAACTAACAGGGCTGCCCAGGCCGCCCAGCACAGTGGTAAAGCATCATCTACCAACGCAGAAGCCACAGGAGCTGCGGGTTTGATCCCTGGGTCACGAAGATCCCCTGGAGGAGGAAATGGCAACCCACTCCAGTGTTCTTGCCTGCAGAGCCTCATGGACAGAGGAGCCTGGTGAGCTACAGTCCATAGGACTGCAAAGAGTTGGACACGACTGAAGCAGCTTAGCATAGCATGAGCATGCCTCAGTTTCAGTGAAACCAAAAGAGAGGCTAATTATTGCAATGAATTCTATTAGAAAATTATATATATATATATATATCTAAAATCAATCAAATAAGTTTCCACCTTAGGAAACTAATAAAAGAAAATGTTTTGTTTCTAAATAGGTAAACAAATAAATGGAGCTTACTATAATCCTGAATTCCTAATCTTTTAAAGCTCAAAAAAAGTGCTTTTATGTATATATATGTAATATATAGAATGTATATATTCATAGAGCATTCATGTGTGTGTATATATGTTCTGTTCAGTTCGGTCACTCAGTCGTGTCCGACTCTGCAACCCCGTGGAATGCAGCATGCCAGGCCTCCGTGTTCATCACCAAAACCTGGAGTTTACTCAAACTCATGTCCATTGAGTTGGTGATGCCATCCAACCATCTTATCCTCTGTCGTCCCCTTCTCCTTCCACCTTCATTCTTTTCCAGCATCAGGGTCTTTTCCAATGAGTCAGTACTTCACATCAGGTGGCCAAAGTATTGGAGTTTCAGCCTCAGCATCAGTTCTTCCAATAAATATTCAGGGTTGATTTCCTTTAGGATGGACTGGTTTGATCTCCTTGCAGTCTAAGGGACTCTCAAGTGTCTGAATATATGTAATTGATTATACAATACATAACTGGAATGTTTTTATATAATAAATATCAAAAGGTAATAGTCAAATGATAAAAGCAAATTATAAAAGGTGATAAGTTTTGGAAACTTATTTGTTAAAGAACGATGAGCTACCTGAATTCCATTTCATTTATGAGGGAGAAACTGAAGTAAACATAAGGGAAAGTGAAACAGTGAATTCTTCCTTTGTCAAAAAACTTAGGGAAATGCAAATTCATTTTTAGGATTAGAAATGTATATTCAAATCTGTCTCTGGTAAGCCTATTTTAGTTCTTTTTTGTTTGCATTATTGATGTAATAAATGAATACTAATTTTGGAAGAATACTAATTATTAATTCAAAGTCTCCCAATATTTAATTACATTGATTTATGTATTCCTTGTTTTGGCTTAGATTAGTCTCATCTTTGCCATGATTTTTATAACATAATTAAATGAAGCAGGTGATAAGCTAATTTTTATCAGTAATTTATCTATAATGAGTCAACTAGGTTAGCTATGCATGAGTTATAGATAAGGTTTTAATTCATGCGCTGACTATTCTCTGCTGAGTACAAACTATAAAACCATAGTTTACATCGTCAAGCACTATTTTTGATTTGTTTCTAATCATATGCTTGCAGCAGTGTTAAAAATATAAAACCTATTTCTCCTCATTAGGAGAGTTTTGAGGCTTTACTCTGCAAGGTAAAGGAAACACAGAATTGTCTTGAGTAGTTCTGCAACCTGCCTTGTAGTGTTTTTGATATTTACTTTGCTTATAAAATAGAATTTTTGGCTAAATTAATGCTTCATATTTACATAATCTGGCTAACTGTATGCCATGTGCACCTTATCTTTTAAGGTTTTCCATATTTCTAAGAAAGTATAAACAGCTAAGAATAGCAATGGTAATCATCCTATATCACTTTCTTATTATAAGACAGATTCTATCTATATGATACATATGGAAACGAGCTGAAGCTTAAGCTTGCAATCCAGTAATTTACAAGACTGCAAATGAAGTTTCCAAATGATTGTGAATTCCAATGTATTGTGAACGGTAAATATATTCTATTTAGCCAACATATTATTTGATAAAGCAACAATTGTAAGCATTTAAATTAGGGTAATGTGAATTTGTAGCTTTAAAAAACTGTCAGATCTGCCAGGACTGAGACCTCATTCTTGCAAAGGATTGTGGAATATCTGTCTATTTAGATGTTTCCCTACAATTTGTTTTCATCATTGTGCAGGCATCCTGGTCCTCATGGGCATTTGTAACTGTTAAACCAGGACAAGAATCTGGATTTTCTGAATACAATATCATCACTCTGGTCATCACAACAGGCTGCCTCATGTGATGCAGACTGGCCATGCTTTTTGGAAAAGCTAGAAAGCCCACAAGAAGAAGAACGCTCTGTCTCCAAAGGAGCTCTTGTCATTATTTGCCATGAGAAGTATTCTTTTTTTCTTCCACTTATTCATATACCCCTTCCTTTTTTTGTACTCAAATAAGGCATTTATTTACACTTTTTGACTTGTCATATACAAATGTTTTGGCTAGTTCTATCGAAAGGTATTTGAACATGGAAAATTACCAATTTGCCAGGGTATGTAAAGACAGGAAAGAAGACTGCAGGCATTGCCTTCACCATTGACTTCAAGAGCCTTGCACTAGAACTTGTCCTTAAGGGAGCTGCTTGATCTAAAACAATTGGAAACTGAGGAATCGGGAATTTGGTGATCCAACTGTTAGTTTCCAAACCACACTGCCCCTGCTGTAACTGGGGGCCAGGAAACTAGCTCCCAAATTGTTGAGTCCAGTAACACTCTACTTCAGCTACCATCCTTACCATCAAAAAGAATATCCCATGGTCAGTATTATTGACCTGTAATATTGACCAGGATCCCATGGTCAAAATTATAGGTCAGCAATCTCTAAATTTCACACTATAGATGCCCAATATGATCTGGCTCAAGCAAAATGACATTAAGCGTGCAACCTAGCTTCAAACATAAACAAAGTGAGCAAATGGAAACTTTTGTTTTGAAAACATTCTTTTCATCAGAAACCTGCTTCCTTTTATATCTAAGTTATATTTTCCTCTACTTTGCTTTTATTCTCAGAGAGCTTTCTGGTAATTGATCAAATAGTCTCTAGAAGCTCTAGCTTGAAAAGCCCATGGGGAAAAGATTTTTCTTTCAAAATATATAGTAAATGAAAGAATTTTAGTCATAGTCACTAGTCATAGTCCCGAAAAGAGTCTGAAATGCAGTACTGGGGTGCAATCTCAAAAATAACAGAATGATCTCTGTTCATTTCCAAGGCAAGCCATTCAATATCACAATAATGCAAGCCTATTCCCCAACCAGTAATGCTGAAGAAGCTGAAATTGAACATTTCTATAAAGACCTACAAGACCTTCTAGAACTAACTCCCCAAAAGATGACCTTTTCATTACAGGGCTTGGAATGCAAGAGTAGGAGGTCAAGAGACACCTGGACTAACAGACAAATTTGACCTTGGAGTACAGAGTGAAGCAGGTCATGGACTAACAGAGTTTCACCCAAGAGAATGCCCTGGTCCTAGCAAACACCTTCTTCCAATGACACAAGACCCTACACATGGATGTCACCAGATGGTCAACACCAAAATCAGACTGATTAAATTCTTTGCAGCCAAAGATGGAGAAGCTCTATACAGTCAGCAAAAACAAGATGGGGAGATGACTGTGGCTCAGATCATGAATGCAAAGAGTTGACTCATTGGAAAAGACTCTGATGCTGGGAGGGATTGGGGGCAGGAGGAGAAGGGGATGACAGAGGATGAGATGGCTGGATGGCATCACTGACTCGATGGACGTGAGTCTGAGTGAACTCCGGGAGTTGGTGATGGACAGGGAGCCCTGGCGTGCTGCGATTTATGGGGATGCAAAGAGTTGGACACGACTGAGCGACTGAACTGAACTGAACTGAAGGAAAACCACTAGACCATTCAGGTATGACCTAAACCAAATCCCTTACAATTATACAGTGAAAGTGACAAATAGATTCAAGGGATTAGATCTATTAGACTGAGTGTCTGAAGAACTATGGACTGAAGTTCGTGACGTTGTACTGAAAGCAGTGATCAAGACCATCTCCAAGAAAAAGAAATGCAAAAAGTCAAAATGGTTGTTGGAGGGGGCCTTACAAATTGCTGTGAAAGGAAGAGACGCTACAGGCAAAGGAGAAAAGGAAAGATATACCCATTTGTATGCAGAGTTCCAAAGAATAGCAAGGAGAGATAAGAAAGCCTTCCTCAGTGATCAATGCAAAGAATTAGAGGCAAACAATAGAATGGGAAATACTAGAGATCTCTTTAAGAAAATTGAGATCCCAAGGGAATATTTCATGCAAAGATGGACACAATAAAGGACAGAAATGATATGGACCTAACAGAAGCAGAAGATATCAAGAAGAGGTGACAAGAATACACAGAACTATTTAAAAAAAAAAAAAAAGATCTTCATGACCCAGATAACCACAGTGGTGTGATCATTCACCTAGAGTCAGATATACTGGAATGCGAAGTCAAGTGGGCCTTAGGAAGCATCACTACGAACAAAGCTAGTAGAGGTAATGGAATTCCAGTTGAGCTCTTTCAAATCCTAAAAGATGATGCTGTGAATGAGCTGCACTCAATATCCAGCAAATTTGGAAAGCTCAGTAGTGGTCATGGGACTGGAAAAGGTCGGTTTTCATTCCAATTGCAAAGAAAGGTAATGTCAAAAATGTTTCAACTACTGCACAACTGCACTCATCTCACACCAGCAAGTAATTCTCAAAATTCTCCAAGTCAGGCTTCAACAGCACGTGAAGTGTGAATTTCCAGATGTTCATGCTGGATTTAGAAAAGGCAGAGGAACCAGAGATCAAGTTGCCAACATCCTTGGATCATCGAAAAAGTAAGAGAGTTCCAGAAAAACACCTACTTCTGTTTTATTGACTAAGTCAAAGCTGTTGACTGTGTGGATCACAAAATACTGTGGAAAATTCTTAAAGAGATGAGAAAACCAGACCACCTTACTTCCCTCCTGAGAAATCTGTATGCAGGCCAAAAAGCAATAGTTATAACTGGACATGAAACAACAGACTGGCTCCAAATTGGGAAAGAAGTACGTCAAAGATGTATATTTGTCACCCTGCTCATTTAACTTATATGCAGAGTACATCATATGAAGTGCTGGGCTAGATGAAGCACAAGCTGGATCAAGATTGCCAGGAGAAATATCAATAGCCTCACATATGCAGATGACACCACACTTATAGCAGAATTTTACATAGATGTAGATTCAGGCAGCAATATAAGATTGTTTTAAATTTAGTTTTATATTTCTATATTATTTATGTATTTATTTTTATCCTTAAAAATGATCACATGTACGAGCAATTTCAGGGAGCTGAATACTGACTTAACATGGTAAAACAAATCTCAAGGCATTATTGCCTCTACTATGCAGGATAAGAATGTTGAACATATGCCTTTGTAATAAAAAAATTCAAAACATTTTGCACCATTTGAATCTAAGTCCCAAATACATTATACCAATTGCCACTTTCCCAAGAACTTAATAATTCCCTATTATGTTTTTCTCTTTCTCAAATGCTGGTCAATTTCTCAAGGAATTCTCAAATAATTGTGGAGGCTGGGGATTTGCTTTTCTCATGTTAACAGGGAGAGGACCATCTGGCTTTGAATTCCACCTTCAAGCCAATAATTTGGGGGCCCACCCGTGACTGATTTCCCTTCACCCGTTCTTCGGGATGGCTGATCGCATCCTGCGTGGCTCTTCCCCTCACTCCCCTCTACAGTTCACCCCAAGCTTCCAGGCCCTTCCATGGCCAGCCAGGTGTGGGCTTCCCCTTCAAGGATCTCTAGGGGAGTTGCTATTAGCTCATTTGTCTTCCTTGGAGGGGAAGTCCCCTCCCCCATCCCCATGAGAAATTATAAAAAACATAAATTGAAGAAAGAACTGCTAATATTGACTCTAAGTCTGTAAAAAAGCTCAGTGCTCCAGAAAATCATTTCTGTCCACTTTTAAAAAATCCTCTATTGCATTATCTTCAGTATATAACCCTTCTTCAGAATTGCTAGATTATCCTTCAATTGATTGAGTTCCTTAATGACAAATATAGGACTTTCCTGGAATCTAGCCTACAGTTATACAAGTATATTTTTATCATCTACTGTATTCTGAGCAAACAACATTTAGCTACCCTTCAGGCATTTTCAAGGCTCATTTTGCAAACCTGTTATAATACGAGTGTGTAAAGAATCTAAATCTGAAGCTTCAGTACACCTCTTATTGAAAACCTAATTCACACATCTACCTATAATTTGTTGGCATGATTAAACAAATGACTAGTCAATGAAATCTGCAGAAAAAAAATTGATATAAATAGTGTCTTTTGCTGAACAATCATTTCGAAAGTCAATTTCTGTCTAAAGACATCTCCACAATTTGAGTTCGAGAAACCACGGCACAGTAACTTGAGTCTGGACACTTAGAGAGCAACGTGTTTGTGAAAAGTTTGATGATTCACAGTAATTTGCATCAGCCATGAAGGGACAGTTTTTAAGGGTTTGCAGTTAGCCACATCCACAGGGATGTACTTATGGACATTTCTCTCTCTTAGGAAACCAAGCTTGCTTTTGAGACTGTGGTCCTTGTGCTCTGTCATTGATGTTTTAGATTTGTAAACTCAAATCTTGTAATATTTTGATGGCTGCTAATCATAGCTATAGCAGCCACCCAAAGATGCAGTTGCCCTAGAAAGACTTTCTGTATCTGAACCTAACCTTGAATTGAAATAGCAGAGAAGTGGACCTAGACTTATTTCCTAAGATGGCAGAAATGTTACCCTTAGCAACCAGGGGATCCCAAGAAAGACAACTTGAAAGTCATGCAGTTCTGCCTCTTAGGGCATGTGTGATATTAGGCGACCGTGATGCTGTCCTTAACACAACATTTGCGGAAGCGACAAGACTTTTTCTCTGGTATTCTTTCCCACATAATTGTTCTTAGCTTACACTTTCAAGCTAATAGAATGTGCTTTCTGAGATTGAGACGTTACTCTCCTCCCACCATCTCTACTAGCTTCTGGAATCTTTTCCCCCAAAGCTGAAAGAAACTCACCTAACTTGAACTACATCTTCTTAGGGCTGTTATTAATGATTAGAGACCATGGGTTCTCTACTTTCAAAACACAAAGCTTCTAAACTGCAAGCTACCTTAATGCTGAATGTGCTTTCAATTTCAAAATCTATATATGTTCAAAAATGTGCCATAGCTCGGTCATCTGTCAGCAGAATTACGAGTAGCCAAAGATATGACTTTTTATTTCTCACACATATCAAGCACAGACTCTTTCTCACAAGTCACAGGTAAAATTAATTCTTGAATTTATGGAATGTTCCCATGTCCTTGTTGCATAATTCAAGAAACTGATTGAAAGAAAGGAGTTTCAGACAAGGCTGAAAGAAAGCTCCAAGACCTGGAAAGCTATTTGTGATTATATTCAAAGAAATAATAAGTTGATACAATGTAAACATACACTTCATTCTGTGTCTTAAAAATAGAAAATACTCTGTGAATGATAGTTTTGGTATATTATTACTTATACACATTATTAAGCTCTCATACCCTAAAATGACTCCAAACAATGTTTGAATCTATATTTCATTGTTTCATTTGCATAGTAAGTTACCAATTAAAAATTACCCTTTATGAGATTATCCACTTGAATTCCTATAGTCTTGAAAATGTTACTTGTAAATAATAAAACTAATAAAATTTTTATGTTCAAAATGAAGCAGATGACACTTTGGTGAAAATAATTTTTAAACATCTGAAAAACACTGATTGATTCTCAAAGTAAATTATCTACTGTAATTACATAAGTAAGCAAATGTTTTAGGTCCCTAACCTTGTATTATGTCATTAAATGCCCATATTCCACATAATTTCATTCTATTATTTAATTCCTCTTTGAGTATATATGTGTTTAATCATGTGAAACAAAACACTTTCTGCCAATTTTACTGCCTCTTTTTCTCAATAAACTCTCTGATGGAGAAGAACATTCAGGAACATAATGAAAATGACCCACATTAAGGAAAATCACTGTCACTTCTTTCAACTGATAAACGTCATCTCCTTTGACAGATTCCAGATTCCAAGCAGAGTCATTTTCCCTCACTTTGGTGGCAAGTGACTATAGAAAGGTCTCTAATTCCCCTACCCTTCTTGCAATAACTCCGACATACATCAGTGGTACCAAACTTGACCATGTGCAGAAAGCCAATATCCTGGCAAAGGGTTGTGGTGAAGAAAAGTGTAACATTTAATTTAAGGCCAAGCAAGGGAATACAGGCAGCACATATGGATGTGAGAGCTGGACTGTGAAGAAGGCTGATCGCCGAAGAATGGATGTTTTTGAACTGTGGTGTTGGAGAAGACTCTTGAGAGTCCCTTGGACTGCAAGGAGATCCAACCAGTCCATTCTGAAGGAGATCAGCCCTGGGATTTCTTGGGAGGGAATGATGCTAAAGCTGAAACTCCAGTACTTTGTCCACCTCATGCGAAGAGTTGACTCATTGGAAAAGACTCTGATGCTGGGAGGGATTGGGGGCAGGAGGAGAAGGGGACGACCGAGGATGAGATGGCTGGATGGCATCACGGACTCGATGGACTGAGTCTGAGTGAACTCCGGGAGTTGGTGATGAACAGGGAGGCCTAGCGTGCTGCAATTCATGGGGTTGCCAAGAGTCGGACACAACTGAGCGACTGAACTGAACCGAACTGAGAGATATAGAACCTTTTACAATTTGTAATGAAAAAATATATATTGAGTATATGTTATGTAAAAGAACTCATAAACACTTTTTGTAAAATTTTGTCAGGATGGAGGCTAAGTCAATTACAGCTTAGTGAAATGTATAAAAATTGTGGTAACTACATTTTATACACTACTTAATATATTCCAGGCACACTATAAATCATTTAAATTGTATCATATTGTTTCACCACGATTTAGACAATGTTAGCTATCATATAGTAATATTTATATTTTCTAGATTAAACAAACTAAGAACTTACAAAATAAAAAAAAAATCCTCAAGATCAAATACATGGTTTTTAAATGATGGATATGATAATTAAAAATAAAAAAAAGCAGGTATCAGTGGCATTCCAATTTCAGATTTTAACTATGATCCCACACTGGTTTAAAACATCATGCCTAAATATGTGTTATTAAAAGACTATAAGTGATCATTGAATTTTTTCCTTTTTTAGAAACTATTCCTAAAGGTCCTGTGATATAGTAAACTGCAGAGTGGTTACACCACCAACATACACACTCTTAATTTGTGAATTCATTGACTTGTCAGGTTTATCTTTTCTCAGAGCAGTTCAGTCTTTTATTGTCAAACTTTCTAACAAGATCAAACTCATGAAAGCAACACGACAGTTCTGACAGGCATCTGTTTACTTTTCAGCTTGTTTCCTTGTTCTGATTCATTGGTCTGAAGAATTCTGGACTGAAGAAGCAAAGGGGGCAAATGTGAACAGCACACTAAACTCTCCATCTCATCAGAACCCTTTTCATTTTATACTTTTAGTGTCATTTTCAGGATATAAATTAACCTAGTTCAGAGGTATTGCCTTTTAAGGATCACAATGGGGGCAAGTGATTGTGACTAAATGTTGAATGCACCCAAGAGTATACGAGCAATCAGTGAGTTATCATCTTTGCACAATATTATCTCATTCATTTGGCCAAAGAAGTATACACACACACACACACACACACACACACAAGAGCTGGGGGAGAAGAGAGAGCAGTGTAGACTATAAAAAATTATGTACAAGTAAAAATAATGTTTTATAAATTAGGAGTTTCTGAGAAGTAGCTTCATCTTTTCTAACATCACTGTTTTATATATTCCCAACAGAGTAGTACATTTTGATTAAAAGGATTAAAATAATTGAATTTAATGGTAAATATCTTTCATTCAATTCTTAAGGGGAAATATAACATCAATAGTGATTTGTGTCATGAAATCTTATATAAAGAACATTAGTGAGATGTCTCAGATTTAGAGCCCACCCACCATCACCTGCATTTTTTCAATAGGGTCTGTTTCATTAAAGCTGATACTTAGAAAGAGTAATAACAATTGCTTTTACCCTACTAAATTTAAAGATATTAAAATTTTTCCAGGTTTAACCTGGAAAAAATTTTAAGCATAAAAGCGAGGTCCTATGAGATGAGATGATTTGCTTAAGCTCACTGGGGCAATGCATCTTCTTAAAAATCAGGTCTTCCACCTCCTATGTTAGCCTTTCCCAAATGGTAACCCATAAATACTGTCATGCGAAATACTCTAAGAAGAAAGGGTTTCATGGAAATATAAATAAGAGCAAGGATTTCAATTCACAACTTTAATTTGAAATTACCAAACCCTGTTTGTATATATATTATATGTGTGTGTGTATCAGTTTAGTTCAGTTCAGTCGCTCAGTCATGTCCGACTCTTTGCAACCCCATGAATCACAGCATGCCAGGCCTCTATGTCCATCATCAGCTCCCGGAGTTCACCCAAACCCATGTCCATTGCGTCAGTGATGCCATCCAACTATCTCATCCTCTGTCATCCCCATCTCCTACTGCCCCCAATCTTTCCCAGCAACAGAGTCTTTTCAAATGAGTCAGCTCTCTGCATCAGGTGGCCAAAGTATTGGAGTTTCAGCTTCAACATCAGTCCTTCCAATAAACACCCAGGACTGGTCTCCTTTAGGATGGACTGGTTGGATCTCCTTGCAGTCCAAGGGACTCTCATATATACATGCTGCTACTGCTAAGTCGCCTCAGTCATGTCCGACTCTGTGCGACCCCAAAGACGGCAGCCCACCAGGCTCCCCTGTCCCTGGGATTCTCCAGGCAAGAACACTGGAGTGGATTGCCGTTTCCTTATATACATATGTCCATATAAACTATCTAGATGATATATATATATATATATATTACATAGTATATTGATATAAATCAACATATATCATAAAAATATAGATATATATATTATACATATCTATTTTTTATATATATATATTAACTATCTATGTGTGTGTGTGTGTGTGTGTGTGTGTGTATACACACACTATCTAGATGAACTATTTTAAGTGGTAGATATTCCCAGAGGATAAATATCCAAAATATGAAAACATAACAATAAAAATCTCCCTTATACTTTAACCTCTCTATCTGTTCAGTTACTGACTTTCCTCTCTATGTTAAAACACAGATACTACTGTTGTTTGTATCTTCAAATGTATGAGAGTATCTTCATAGTGTTTCCTAAATTTAAAACTTTCTAATCCTGTTATTTTTTAAAAAGAAATATGTCTCAGCATTCTTTCAATGTGCTTTCCTTATTGGTTTTAAATTTAACAAAACTTAAATTTAGGTATTCTCCCAGAATGCCTATTTATAAAGCAAACACAGATCTTTTTATAATAACCCTTTTAGACAGTTGGTGGCACACAGATTCAGAGGTGTGCTTTTTCTATTTTCACAGAACAATATATATGATAGATTATTCCATACCAGTACACAGGAGAGCTTCCTTATCATTTTATGTTATGTTTTCTATCATGGAAGTGGTGGACATTTGTGTTCTTTATAATCTTTTATTAATACAGACAATGAACCATAAATAACTGTACACTTCACCATTTGGTATATGTGTGCATATATCTAGAAGTAGAATGCCTGGGTTTAATGTATACACATCTGTGATTAAAAGTTGTACTAAAAATGTATAAGAGTATCTTCATAATGTCTCCTAAATTTAACATTTTCTAATCCTGTTACTTTTTAAAAAGAAATATATCTCAGCATTCTTTCAGTGTGCTTTCCTTATTGGCTTTAAATTTAAGAAACTTGCCATGTTTTTAAGAAATAATTTTTTCTTTTCAGTTCTGTGAACTTCCTAGTTAGGGGTTGTACTTATTTTCCATTGATTTATTAATCATTTTATCATAAATTTGTAGGAGCTCTTTCCATATTTGAGAGAATAACATTTTATATTTAATAGTATTTGAAAACACCTTTTTCAATGTGTCACTGTGTTTTGAATTTACTTACACATTTTTTGTTTTACAAACTTGGTCAGTGTAGTCACACTTACCATTTTTTAATGGATGCTAGATTTGGAAACATAACTATAAAGGGAATTCTTATTAACCCTTAGATCCATTTGAAACTTGCCTTGGCCTATGATGTGATCCATTTATTAATCTTTAGCTTTTACCCAGATGTCTATCCATTTGTCAGAGCAAAATTAAAAAAAAAAAAGTTCATCTTTTCTTACTGATTAGAGATGCCATGTTAATCACGAGCTAAACTATCTTGTGTGTCTGGGTTTACTCGTGGTCCTTATTTTGTTTCACTAGACTCTCTGTAAGCTTATGGACTCGTATTACACTTATTTAGTACAAATTCAAACAAAACATTGATGAAAGCAACTGAGGGAGACACAAATAAATGAAAAGATACTCTGCACTCACAGATTGGAAGAATTAATACTCTTAAGGTGATCATATTACCCAAAGTGATCCACAGATTATAGGCAATCCTTGACAAAATTCCTATGCCATTTTTAACAAAACTAGAAAAAGCAAGCCTGAAATTCATACGGAAACATAAGAGAACACAAATAGCCAGACAAAACGGGAGGTATTGCCTGGTTTCAAAACATACTACAGAGCAATAGCAGACAAAACACTGTGGTACTGGCATAAAGAGACAAGTAGATCAAAGGAACAGAATAAAGAGACCCGGAATATAGATACAGATTGCCAATTGATCCTTGACAAAGTTGCTGCAAATACAAAATGAGGAAAGGACAGTGTCTTCAATAAATGATACTAGGATAACTGGTGAGTGCTTCCTAAGTTGCTGCAGTCAGGTTCAACTCTTTACGCCCCTATGGAGTGTAGCCCATCAGGCCCCTCTGTCCATGGGATTCTCCAGGCAAGAATACTGGAGTGAATTGCCATGCCCTCATCCAGGGGATCTTCCCCACTCAGGGATGAAACGCTTGTCCCTTAAATTTCCTGCACTGGCAGGTGGGTTCTTTACCACTAGTACCACTTGGGAAGCCCAGAATAATTGATATCTATATGCAAAAGAAAGGAATTGCCCCTTTCTCACATCCATGAAGATTCCTCAAAAACTAAAAATAAACTACCATATGATCCAGTAATCCTACCCTAGGTGTATATCCAAAAGAAGTGAAATTAGTAACTCACAGAGATCTCTGAATTACCATGTTCATAGCATCATTATTTACAGTAACCAAAATGCAGAATTGACCCAGCTGTCCATTGCCAAATGAATGGATTGAAAAAATTTAAAAAGTGGTATACACATGCAATGGAATATTATTCAATGATAAAGAAAGGAAATCCTGTTATTTGGGACAGCATGGATGAACTTGGAAAATATTATGCTGAATGAAACAAACCAGGGATTGAAAGCCAAATTACACTTGATCCCACTTACACGTGGAATCTAAAATCATCAAAACCATTAGAACAGAATGTGGAATGGTGGTTGCTGGGGGCTGGAGGAAATGAGGAAATGTTGGTCAAAGGGAAAAAAGTTTTAGATGTTTGGAATGAATAAATTCGGGGACTCTAATGTACACCATGGTAACCATAGTTACTAATACAGCACTGGAAACTTGCTAAGACAGTAGATACTGTGTTCTCACTATAAACACACACTGGAAAAAAAAAAAAAACAACAGTGAGATGATGGATGTGTTAATTTGTTAATTAACTTGACTGCGGCAATTACATTAAAATGTACACACACATCAAAACATCAAGTTGTACATTGTAAATTCATGAAAATTTTACTTGTCAATTTTAGCTCAGAGAAGTTGGAAAAATTTAATTTATAATGTTTTTAACCTGAACTAAGTGTGGTTCTACATATTACTTTCTTTTCCAGAATTTTTCTCACTATTCTCTTTTGGTTGTTTTTTCCTGCAAATTTTAGAATTAATTTGTTTATTCTAAAAAAAAAAAAAAAANTTTGTTAATTAACTTGACTGCGGCAATTACATTAAAATGTACACACACATCAAAACATCAAGTTGTACATTGTAAATTCATGAAAATTTTACTTGTCAATTTTAGCTCAGAGAAGTTGGAAAAATTTAATTTATAATGTTTTTAACCTGAACTAAGTGTGGTTCTACATATTACTTTCTTTTCCAGAATTTTTCTCACTATTCTCTTTTGGTTGTTTTTTCCTGCAAATTTTAGAATTAATTTGTTTATTCTAAAAAAAAAAAAAAAAACCCACGAACAGGGAGGCCTGGCGTGCTGCGATTCATGGGGTCGCCAAGAGTCGGACACGACTGAGCGACTGAAATGAACTGAACAAAACTGAACTGAACATGAGAAACACAGCTCTGAACTTCACTGTAAACACTGAGTTTATCAAGTTTTCTAACTAATGAGTGGAAAGCTAACTTATCACTCAAAAAGTTAAGTTTATTTTTCTTCAAGTTTTAACCAGTCAGAGCACATAATGAATAAAATATATTTCACTCGTTGTTTAAGAACAAAGTGAATTTTTAACTAATTTCCTCTTGAAAAATACAGGGTGTGTCACAAGCTAGCTAGCTGCATTAACAGAGCATTTGGATCAGGCTTCCTTCTATGGATTGGCCAATAAATGATTATATTTCTGGAAACCCACTTCAGAGGGCTGATATTGGATTTTCCTAAGAACAGACCGAGATGAGAGAAGAAGCTAATCATACTCCATTTATTTACCTTTAGTCTTCCTGACTATGGGGAAAATGTAGGACTTCAATTTCAAATGTGTTCAGATACTTTATTATTACTCATATTTACACTTGATCTTTGCCAAAAATGCGATAAGTGATTTATTACTCACATCTAAAAGCTATACTTTCTGGATTAGCACACTGCTTCATCCAAGTATGATTATAAATTTTGAAACTTCACAAATTTAATTCAAATTTGGGAAGAACCTGTCTTAATGAGCAAATTTAAATGGAAAGTGAGATTCAAAGTATTAAAAGAGACAATGGGCTCTTTAGACCTGTGGACCTTAAGTATTTGATTTTTTGGTTATAAAGTTTGACATCTTGCACAATTTTGTGTTTTTTCTTTTTTAGGAGTTGGATGCTGAAAAAAGAAAAATGGACACACACAAAAATACACTGTTTCATACATATGTGTATGTGTGTTGTTGTTTAATCACTAAGTCGTGTCCAACTCTTTGAGAACCCATGAACTATAGCCCATTAGGCTCCTCTGTCCATGAGATTTCCCAGGCAAGAATACTGGAGTGACTTGTCCTTTCCTTCTTCAGAAGATCTTCCCAGCCCAGGAATCAAATGTATGTCTCTTGGATTGGCACACAGATTCTTTAATACTAAACTATCAGGGAAGCCCAAGTGTATGCATACATACATATAATGCCACTTGTACAAGAATTCATTCCATTAAATAAGAACTGTGGGGAGAAGCACTGTGGGGNATCTTCCCAGCCCAGGAATCGAATGTATGTCTCTTGGATTGGCACACGGATTCTTTAATACTAAACTATCAGGGAAGCCCAAGTGTATGCATACATACATATAATGCCACTTGTACAAGAATTCATTCCATTAAATAAGAACTGTGGGGAGAAGCACTGTGGGGAGAAGCGACAAGATGATGGAGCAGGACATGAGCATACCTCTTCTTACAGAAACACCAAAATCACACCTAACCACTGAAGAAAATCACTGACAAAAACTTCTGGAAGCTACCAAATAAAATAAAATAAATAAAATTTAAAATCCCTACATCCAAATACAAAGAAGAAGACACAACAAGATGGTAGGAGGGAGCAATCTCAATAAAAATCAAATCCTATAACCCCTGTATATTTTGGAGATTAATTCTTGCAGCTCGTGCAGCTCAATACCAGAAAAATAAATGACCCAATCAAAAAATGGGCCAAAGAACTAAACAGACATTTCTCCAAAGAAGACATTCAGATGCCTTACAAACACATAAAAAGATGCTCAACATCACTCATTATCAAAGAACTTCAAATCAAAACCACAATGAGGTACCATCTCATGCCAGTCAGAATGGCTGCCATCAAAAAGTCTACAAACAATAAATGCTGGAAAGGGTGCAAAAAAAAAGGAACCTCCTTACACTGTTGGTGGGAATACAAACTAGTATAGCCATTATGAAGAACAGTGTGGAGATTCCTTAAGAAACTCCAAATAGAGCTGCCATACAACCTAGCAAACCCAGTGCTGGGCATACACACTGAGAAATCCAGAATTAAAAGAGACACCTGTACCCCAACGTTCATCGCAGCACTGTTTACAATAGCTGGGACATGGGAGCAACCTAGATGTCCATTGGCAGATGAATTGATAAGAAAGCTGTGGCATATATACACAATGGAATATTCAGTTCAGTTCAGTTGCTCAGTCATGTCCGACTCTTTGCGACCCCATGAATCGCAGCACGCCAGGCCTCCCTGTCCATCACCATCTCTCGGAGATCACTCAGACTCACATCCATTGAGTCAGTGATGCCATCCAGCCATCTCATCCTCGGTCATCCCCTTCTCCTCCTGCTCCCAATCCCTCCCAGCATCAGAGTCTTTTCCAATGAGTCAACTCTTCGCGTGAGGTGGCCAAAGCACTGGAGTTTCAGCTTCAGCATCATTCCCTCCAAAGAAATCCCAGGGTTGATCTCCTTCAGAATGGACTGGTTGGATCTCCTTGCAGTCCAAGGGACTCTCNAATCAGACACGGAACAACAGAATGGTTCAAAACTGGACAGGAGTACACCAAGGCTGTCTATCGTCACCCTGCTTATTTAACTTATATGCAGAGTACATCATGCAAAATGCCAGGCTGGATGAAGCACAGGCTGGAATCAAGATTGAAACGAGAAATATCAATAACCTCAGATGCAGATGACACCACCCTTATGGCAGAAAGCAAAGAAGAACTAAGAGCCTCTTGATGAAGGTGAAAGAAGAGAGTGGAAAAGTTGGCTTAAAACTCAACATTCAAAAAACCAAGATCATGGCATCTGGTCCCATCACTTCATGACAAATAGATGGGAAAAGTGGAAACAGTGACAGACTATTTTCTTGGGATTCAAAATCAATTGCCAACTGCAACTTAATTGGCAATCAAAACGTTTGAACTTTCCAATCAAATTCAAAATTTTTTGGAAGGATGAATCTTTCCAAGTGCCATTATGAGATTACTCATGAGAATTCACCCCTTGGTACATACACTATAACTTAATTACTAAGGAAGAGAATGAGGGAAACAAATGCATTCACTTATTATTCATCATGACAGACAACAAAGGAAGAGAGAGCTTAATA
>SJYT01078378.1:0-23011 GCA_006410635.1 Cephalophus harveyi
AGAGATGACAAGGGTGAATGTCGACATTCTAGGAATCAGCGAACTAAAATGGACTGGAATGGGTGAATTTAACTCAGAAATTCAAGTTAACTTATGTATAAACCAGAATGACTTCTCTATACCTCAGTATGTGAAAGTTTCTTTCACTGGTTGTGTGATTTGTATTGTTTATAAAGGGAAATCGTACCAATTTATCAGAAGCAAATATTTCATGGCACTCAGCAGGAAACTATAAAAAGAAAACTCTCCTTCACTTCCTACATTAAAATGAATTCCAGATGGGTTAAAGATTTAAATGTAAAAATGAAACTATGAGCATGCTAGAAGAAAAAAATGAAAGAATCTTTCTTTTATTGTTTTCTTAGAGTGAAGTCCTTTCTAATCATAACAAAATTATTCAGTCATGAGAGAATATATTGGTACATTGTGTACATAAAATTAATATATGCAGTTCAGTTCAATCGCTCAGTTGTGTCCAACTCTTTGTGATCTCCCTGTCCTTCACCACCTCCTGGAGTTTACCCAAACTCATGCCCACTGAGTCAGTGATGCCATCCAGCCATCTCATCCTCTGTTGTCCCCTTCTTCTTCTGCCCTTAATCTTTCCCAGCATCAGGGTCTTTTCAAATGAGTCAGCTCTTCGCATCAGGTGGCCAGAGTATTGGAGTTTCAGCTTCAACATCAATCCTTCCAATGAAAACTCAGGACTGATCTCCTTTATGATGGACTGGTTGGATCTCCTTGCAGTCCAAGGGACTCTCAAGAGTCTTCTCCAACACCACAGTTCAAAAGCATCAATTCTTTGGCACTCAGCTTTCCTTATAGTCCAACTCTCACATCCATACATGACCTGTCTCTTATACACATCTAGATGTGTATAAGAGACAGAACTAAAACAGCCTGTTTGTGGCCTATCAAACATACATTGTACATCTACTTTAATTATTAAAGAAAAGTGTGCATTGACCAGAAGTGAAAAAAAAAAAAAATCCTTCCAATGAAAACTCAGGACTGATCTCCTTTATGATGGACTGGTTGGATCTCCTTGCAGTCCAAGGGACTCTCAAGAGTCTTCTCCAACACCACAGTTCAAAAGCATCAATTCTTTGGCACTCAGCTTTCCTTATAGTCCAACTCTCACATCCATACATGACCACTGGAAAAACCATAGCCTTGACTATATGGACCTTTGTTGGCAAAGTAATGTCTCTGCTTTTTAATATGATGTCTAGGCTTGTCATAACTTTCCTTCCAAGGAGTAAGCGTCTTTTAATTTCATGGCTGCAATCACCATCTGCAGTGATTTTGGAGCCCAAAGGAATAAAGCCTGACACTGTTTCCCCATCTATTTGCCATGAAGTGATGGGACCAGATGCCATCCATGATCTTAATTTTCTGAATGTTGAGCTTTAAGCCAACTTTTTCACTCCCTCTTTCACTTTCATCAAGAACTCTTTAGTTCTTCTTCAGTAGTTGTTGTGAACAGGCTTAGTTGCTCTGTGGCATTTGGGATCTTCCCCAACCAGGGATAGAACCCATGTCTTCTGCATTGGCAGGCGGATTCTTTTACCACTGAGCCACCAGGGAAGTCCAGGATATACATATACATATATAGATATATATTTAATGTTAACATTTAATTTTGTTTATTGAGGTAAAATATACATAAAATTTACCATTTTGACTATTTTAAAATGTACTTCAGTAGCATTAAGTACATTCACATTGTTCTACAACCATCACCACTATCCATCTCCAGAACTTTTTCATTTAGAACATCTTTAACAACTTTAAAGCACATGTAACTCTTTGACCCAGCAATTCCAATTCTAGGAATTTATCTCACAGATATATTAGCACTATTATGTATTTAAATATAGTCAAAACATGCATAGCAGCATTGTGTGTATTAGAGAAATATTAGAAACAACCTAAATGCCCATCAATGGAGGATGGGTCTAATTAAGGTACATCTATATAACAGAACATGAGCAATTAACCAGAAAATTATAATCCAGGGCCTGTATGTACTCAACAACATGGCCTCAAAATAATAAAGTATAAAAATAAAATTCTAGAACTTCTTTTATGATTTCTTGTAAGCCAGATCACCCAGCAAAGAATTCTCTTAGTCTCTCTTTCTCTAGAAATGTATTTTGTCTTTGTTAAATTTTTTAAATTTTAAAACAATTGTAGACTTACTAGAATTTGCAAAAATAGCACAGAGTGGTCTTGTGCACATTCACCCAGTTTCTTACAATGGTTAAACCTTATGTAACTATAGTATGATATCAAACAGAGGAAATTGACATCAGTATGATGTGTGTATATAGTTCTATGCTATTTTATTACATGTGCAGATTCAATAACCTCTACTACAATCAGGATACAGAACTATCCTCTTCTTGAAATTATCTGCCTCATGTCACCCTTTCCCAGTTGCACCCACCTCTCTCCCTAGTATCTGTTAACTCCTGGCAACCACTAAACTGTTTTCCATTTCTATATATATATTTTCATTTTGAGAATGTCTTATAAATGGAATTATATACTCAATGTAATGTCCTTGAGATCCATCCAAGTTGTTGCTGGTATCAATACTTCCTTTTTTTTGTTGCTGAGTAATATTCTCTGGTCTGGATGTATTACAGTGTGTTAACCCTTCACTTTTTCAGAAAAAAAGTTTTCAGAAAACTAAGATCATGGCATCTGGTCCCATCATTTCATGGCAAATAGAAGGGGGAAAAGTGGAAGCAGTGACAGATTTTATTTTCTTGGGCTCCAAAATCACTGCAGATGGTGACTGCAGCCATGAAATTAAGACACTTGCTCCTTGAAGAAAAGCTATGACAAACCTAGACAGCATATTAAAAACCAGAGACACCGCTTTGTTGACAAAGGTTCGTCTAGTCAAGGCTATGGTTTTCCCAGTAGTATGGATGTGTGAGTTGGACCCTAAAGAGGGCTGAGCACTGAAGAATTGATGCTTTCGAACTGCGGTGCTGGAGAAGACTCATAGAGTCCCTTGGACAACAAGGAGATCAAACCAGTCAATCCTAAAGGAAATTAACCTTGAATATTCATTGGGAGGACTGTTGCTGAAATTGAAGATCTAGTACTTTGGCCACCTGATGGGAAGAGTCAACTCATTGGAAAAGACTCTGATGCTAGGAAAGATTGAAGGCAAAAGCAGAAGTGGATGGCAGAGGATGAGATGGTTAAATAGCATCACTGACTCAATGGACATGAATCTGAGCAAACTCAGGGAGATGGTGAGGACAGAGGAACCTGGTGTGCTGCAGTCCATGGGGTAGCAAAGAGTCAGACACGACCTCGTAACTGGACAACCTCGTAACTCATTCACCTATTGAGGGACATTTAGGTTGTTTCCTATTTTTGTCTATAACCAGTAAGGCTGCTGTGAGCAATTGCATACAGGTTTTTGTGTAGATTTAAGTTTTCATGACTCCAGGATAAATGTCCAGGGATACAATTGTTGGATTGCATGGTAGTATATGTTCAACTTATTTAAGAAACTGTCAAACTGTGTTTCCAGAGTGGCTGTATCATTTCATAGTCCCACCAGCAATATTTGAATGACCCAGTTTATCTGCACCCTCTCTAGCATTTGGTGTTGGAAGTGAAAGTGTTAGTTGCTCAGTCGTGTCCGACTCTTTGCGACCCCATGGACTGTAGCCCGCCAAGCCCGTCAGGCTCCTCTGTCCAGGGATTTTTCAAGCAAGAATACTGGAGTGGGTTGCCATTTCCCTCTCCAGGGGATCTTCCCGACACAGGCATCAAACCTGGGCCTCCCGCATTGCAGGCAGTCTCTTTACCATCTGAGCTACCAAGGAAGCCAGCATTTGGTGTTGTCACTATTTAAAAAATTTTTTAGCCATTCTAATAGGTGTGTGTTAATATCTCATTGTGGCTTTGGTTTGCATTTCCCTGATAGCTGAAGATGTGGAACATTTTGTCCTGTGCTTGTTTCTTATTCATATATCCTCTCTGGTGAAATGTCTTTTCACATCCTTTGCTCATTTTCTAATTAGATATGTTTTTTAAACTTTTCAGTTTTCAGAGTTCTTTAGACATTCTTGATGCAAATCCTTTGTAATTTATATGGTTTGCCAATATTTTCTCCATCTCTCTTTTTGTCCTCTTAATGGAGTCTTCTACAGAGCAAAAGTTTTTAATTTTTGAAGTTCAAGTTATTGATTATTTTTCTTTTTAGATTATGCTTTTGGTGATACGTCTTCACAAGCCTAGCTCCCAAAGAATTTTTCTTGTGTTTTATTCTAAAAGTTGTGTAGTGTTATGTCTTACACTTAAGTTCGCAATGTTTTTAGAAACAGCCTTTCTGAGATATAATTCACATGCCATAAAATCCGTACATTTGAAGTGTACAATTCAATGGTTTTTAGTATATTCATAGAGTTGTGCAACATCACTACAATCTAATTTTAAAACATTTTCAACACCCCAAATTGAACTGTTGTGCCCAGTCTTCAGTCCACTCCAGCCCTAAGCAAGCACAAATTTATTTCCTGTTTCTATAGAGATGCATATTCTAGACAGTTCATATAAATGGAAGCATGTGATATGTGACTTTTTGTATCTAGTTTCTTTCACTTATCATGTTTCCAAGGTTCATTCATCCATGTTTTATTTTTTTTCTAATTTTATTTTATTTTATTTTATTTTACTTTACAATACTGTATTGGTTTTGCCATACATCAACATGAATCCACCACAGGTGTACATAAGTTCCCACTCCTGAACCCCTCTCCCACCTCCCTCCCCATACCATCCCTCTGGGTTATCCCAGTGCACCAGCCCCAAGCATCCTGTATCCTGCATCAAACCTAGACTGGCGATTCATTTCTTATATGATATTATACATGTTTCAATGCCATTCTCCCAAATCATCCCACCCTATATTTTATTTTACTTTACAATACTGTATTGGTTTTGCCATACATCAACATGAATCCACCACAGGTGTACATAAGTTCCCACTCCTGAACCCCTCTCCCACCTCCCTCCCCATACCATCCCTCTGGGTTATCCCAGTGCACCAGCCCCAAGCATCCTGTATCCTGCATCAAACCTAGACTGGCGATTCATTTCTTATATGATATTATACATGTTTCAATGCCATTCTCCCAAATCATCCCGCCCTCTCCCTCTCCCACAGAGTCCAAAAGTCTGTTCTGTACATCTGTGTCTCTTTTGCTGTCTCGCATACAGGGTTATCATTACCATCTTTCTAAATTCCATATATATGTGTTAGTATACTGTATTGGTGTTTTTCTTTCTGGCTTACTTCACTCTGTATAATCAGCTCCAGTTTCATCCACCTCATTAGAACTGATTCAAATGTATTCTTTTTGATGGCGGAGCAATACTCCATTGTGTATATGTACCACAGCTTTCTTATCCATTCGTCTGCTGATGGATGGACATCTAGGTTGCTTCCATGTCCTGGCTCTTGTAAACAGTGCTGCGATGAACACTGGGGTACACGTGTCTCTTTCAATTCTAGTTTCCTCGGTGGGTATGCCCAGCAGTGGGATTGCTGGGTCTAAGTCAGTTCTATTTCCAGTTTCTTAAGGAATCTTATATGCAGAGTACATCATGAGAAACGCTAGACTGGAAGAAACACAAGATGGAATCAAGATTGCCAGGAGAAATATCCCTCTCCAGCATTTATTGCTTGTAGAACATTAGAACTGATTCAAATGTATTCTTTTTGATGGCTGAGTAATACTCCATTATGTATATGTACCACAGCTTTGTTATCCATCTGGGGACTACTTGAGAACCTACATCTCTTGAATTGGCAGGTGAATTCTTTACCACTGGGAAACTCTGTGGTAAGATTAGGAAATGGAATATTAAGTAGATATTGGTTGCTGCTATGAGGTGAGAATGGTTTAGCATTTGGGTATACCGGATGTTATATGAGTATAACAAAGTGGGTTTTTGAACATCATTGTTAAGAATGCTGGAGTTACATGGAAGCGGTTTTTCTGTCCTTTTATAGCTCCTGCATGACCTTGGGAGAAACAATGTTTCCTATTAACTTTTCAGCAAGCATTGTTAAGCATTCTTTCTCACAGTGTTTACAGTGAGGTTATTTGTTTTGTTTTCAGTGTCAGCTCCTTTTCAAGTGCTCAGTCCCAGCTAAATTTTAACTCTCCTGCAGAAGTTGGAGTGGCCGTGTTAATAGACATGGCTGCTTTAGGGAAGAAACCAGCAAAGTTGGTCCAGTGGCAAACACTGGAAGGTACAATGGAGAGAGGAGCCTGAAGGCAGGTGTCTGACAGGTGTCTTTGTTTCTTTAACTGGGGGATTTATGATCATGATTCTATTCACTCCTCTATATTTTACATTCTTTGAACTAGAAATTCTGTTTCTAGAAATATATCCCAAGAAATCATACACAGATGTACACAGGGTTTTATACAAAGATGTTCATCACCACATTGTTTATTTTACCCAGATGTTAGTTAAAATCACTCTGTATTTTGAGGATCAAAAAAGATTAACTCAATTGGCCTCTTTTTGAGGGCCCATATATTTAAATATAATTGGTTTCCTTCAAACAGTTTTTCATTTTCCAAATTTTTTCCCTAAATTTCCATGTGGATCTGAATTTTTCCTCCAGTGGAGTTTCAAGTGCATGTAATGTCCCAAACCTTTCCTCTCCACTCCAAAATTAACCAAATTTCATTTTTGTTTGATTCCTATTTCTCCTACAATACGCTTTTGTGTCAATAGTAGGTTTCCTTGAAGTTTTGAGATGCAGAGTTTATTTACCTTGTTTAAATGATTTAAAACAAACTTTGGTCTTCTTAACTTTTTGTCTCATTATCAACAGTTATGATAAGGTCCCCTTTATGACTGCTCTTAAATCTTCTTATTTGTCTCTGCACTAGAGTTAATAACCTAGAAAGCAAGCCTCAAAACATGAAAGAGTTTGCAAATGAAATGCTAAGGGCAAGTTGAATAATTATAAGTAAAAAAATGTTATTCCCTGTTCTCACTAACTTCTGAACTATTAGCAGTAACTGTGAGTTTGTCACCAAAAGCAATTTCTTTGAGGCAAATTTGTTCAATTACAATTTCTGTAAAAATTCTGAAATACTGTTTACCCTGTAACTCCTTTGGAATTATGATTTTAATTACACCCAGAGTATAATCTTCTTATTTAAAGCTTAATTTAAAGGTCCATTTATTTCAACATAATTTTTTTCTTATAATTTCTGTATTTTATTTATATAAGAGCACTATTGTGAACAGAGGTCCATGTGTGATAACTGTGTGATTCTTTGAGATGTGGGGCAAACCCTATACCTATGGGTAGAATTTGGACTTTTCTCAACAGAAAGTTGACTTTTCCAGTGTCAGTCATTATGGGAAGAAATTTATCATGGAAAATGAAATATGAATTTTAAAGATAGGATAACATTTTCTCTCACTGAGTTCTGTGAATAACTAGGTCTAATTCTGAGAAACGTGTATAAGAGAAAGAGACATCTCCTGGTGAAGAGATGTCATCTGACCCATTCCTGTGGAGACAGGCAGTGGACCTGGGCAGGCAGCTGCTTCAGGAATCTTAAATCATACCTCAGTTAGCAGCTTCTTAGGGGACTCCTGTCAGTCTGAATAAATGACACACTATGTTGTTTTTCTCTTCAGTAATCTGTATTTCCTGAATGACTTAGAGGCAACCAGAAGATACCGCTTCTTCTCTCTCTTAAAATTAGATAAGGTCTGAGAAAATGTTGAGTTGTTATGATATAGTTTGCAATTTAAATTTAATTAAAAATCTAGCAGTAAGAAAATAATCTATAGATGATGGTGGTGGTGGTGGTGGTTTAGTCGCTCAGCTGTGTACAGCTCTTTTGATTCCATGGACTATAGCCTGCCAGGCTCCTCTGTCCCTGGAATTCTTCAGGCAAGAATACTGGAGTGGGTTGCCATTTCCTTCTCGAGCAGATCTTCCCTACCCAGGGATTGTGCCCATACCTGTGTCTCCTGCTTTGCAGGTGGATTCTTTACCACCAGGGGAGCCCACGAACTTTAAGTATAGATAAGTATGCAGTGCATTCCATCAGAAACAGAACTTTTCTTCTAAAATTTCTCCTATCACTCAAAATACATCAAATTTTAGAAAATCTTTTAAAATATGTTTATTTTACTAAGGGTAAACCTTGGAGAAATTATTTAACTTCTCTATTCTCCAGTTTACTCATATGTAAGATTCAGATTATATGATAGCTAATTTCATATATCGACATGACTGGGCAAAGGGATGCCAGATAACTGGTAGACCTTGTTTCTAAATGTGTCTTCGGAGAGATTAGCATTTGAAGTAGCAGACTGAATAAACGTCTCCCTCACCAAGGCAAGTGGACATCATCCAGCCTCCTGAATAGAACAAAAGGTGAAGAAGGGCTAATTTCTACTTGAGCTGAAATTTCCATTTTCTCCTGTCCTTGAACTTCGGCACTCCTGTTCCTTGAAGTTTCTGACTCAGACAAGAAGTCACAACATCTACCCCTCTTCCCCTACCCCATTCTCATGCCTTTGAACTGTGTAACTCAGTAGAGTTACACACAAGCTTTCCTGGTTCTCCAATTTGCAGAAGGCAGACTGTGGGACCTCTTGTTCTTACATACATACATACATATATATATTTATATTATATTTCTTTGGAGAACACTGACATACAGATAACAACAAGACTTAATTCGCAGAGTTCCGGTGATGGTAGATGAGTTAACACAGATAAACCACACAGAAGAGTGCTTAGCATATATATGGCAAACACTCAACACTGTTGCTGTTTTTGTTGTGGTTGTTGAGCCTTTTGAAAGCCTTTTGTTGTTGTTGTTATTCAGTCGCTCAGTCATGAACAACTCTTTGCTACCCCATTGACTGTATCACACCAGGCTTCCTTGTCTTTCCCTATCTCCTGTGGTTTGTTCAAACTCATGTCCTTTGAGCCAGTGATGCCATCCAACCATCTCATCCTTGTCACCTCCTCCTCCTGCCTACAGTACTACAGGAAAAGACCCTGATGCTGGGCAAGATCGAAGGTAGGGGGAGAAGGGGACAACAGAGGGCTAGATGGTTGGATGGCATCACTGACTCAATGGATGTGAGTTGTGCAAACTACTGCAGATAGTGAAGGACAGGAAAGCTTGACGTGCTACCATCCATGGGATCTCAAAGAGTCAGACACAACTGAGCAACAACAAGTACATATATAGAACTCCAGTATTTTGGCTTCTGCAGCACAAAACAACATGGAATTCCTGGCACCCAAACATAAATGCAATTATACATTCCACACTAGATTTAGCTACATAATGAAATCCAAATTACACCCCAAAATGCCCTGTGTTTCTTATTAAACACTATTGTATTCCTGATATATAATACAATAATAGGATAGATGTAGTTCTAAAACACTTCAACTTATTTCCAGTCTATTGCCATCAGTCACAAGGTCTTGAATATATGCTAAATTTGTAATTTACCTTACTGGCATCCTGAATATCTTTTTTTAAAATTTTACTTTATTTTACTTTACACTACTGTTTTGGTTTTGCCATACATCAACATGAATCCGCCACAGGTGTACATGAGTTCCCAATCCTGAACCCCCCTCCCACCTCCCTATTCAAAAGCATCAATTCTTCGGCACTCAGCCTTCTTCACAGTCCAACTCTCACATCCATACATGACCACAGGAAAAACCATAGCCTTGATTAGACGGACCTTAGTGAGCAAAGTAATGTCTCTGCTTTTGAATATGCTATCTAGGTTGGTCATAACTTTTCTTCCAAGGATTAAGTGTCTCTTAATTTCATGGCTGCAGTCACCATATGCAGTGATTTTGGAGCCCAAAAAAATAAAGTCTGACTCTGTTTCCTCATCTATTTCCCATAAAGTGATGGGAAGTAATGAAGTGATGATTTGATTCTTACATGATATTATACCTGTTTCAATGCCATTCTCCAAAATCATCCCACCCTCTCCCTCTCCCACAGAGTCCAAAAGACTGTTCTGTACATCTGTGTCTCTTTTGCTGTCTCGCATACAGAGTTATCATTACCATCTTTCTAAATTCCATATATATGTGTTAGTATACAGTATTGGTGTTTTTCTTTCTTGCTTACTTCACTCTGTATAATTGGCTCCAGTTTCATCCACCTCATTAGAACTGGTTCAAATGTATTCTTTTTGATGGCTGAGTAATACTCCATTGTGTATATGTACTGCAGTTTTCTTATCCATTCTTCTGCTGATGGACATCTAGGTTGCGTCCATGTCCTGGCTATTATAAAGAGTGCTGAAATGAACATTGGGGTACACGTGTCTCTTTCAATTCTGGTTTCCTCGGTGTGTATGCCCAGCAGTGGGATTGCTGGGTCATAAGGCAGTTCTATTTCCAGTTTTTTAAGGAATCTCCACACTGTTCTCCATAGTGGCTATACTAGTTTGCATTCCCACCAGCAGTGTAAGAGGGTTCCCTTTTCTCCCCACCCTCTCCAGCATTTATTGCTTGTAGACTTTTGGATTGCAGCCATTCTGACTGGTATGAAATAAGTACCTCATTCTGGATGAAAGCTAATTTTGTGAACTCAAAGTGTGTAAGATTCTTACTGATAATTCAAACTTTGTAAGGAAGAGTTTAGCTCCTGTAGGGAAAAGGCAAATAAGCCAAGATGGTGTGGTTAGGCTCTCTCACCCCATGTTTTGTAAACAATGCTTTGCATGGTTAGGTAACAGCTGAGATCATTTATAGTACCTCACATGCACATCACGAGGAACTCGCTTGGTCATGTGCTACTTTGTGCAGTATGTTTGTAAGAACTTTACTGTGAAAGCCCTGGCTGCTACTGCATCACGTCTGCTTTGGGACACCATCATGATTATGCTATGTGAGGTTATATTATGGCTACTTTATGCTATGTTGTGGTTGCTGCTATGGTTGCTACGTGAGCCAGGAGAGAGGCTATGTTTATGGACACTTTGCCAGCCAGGAGAGAATAAACGTGTCTGCAGTTCCTACAGCTCCTTGAGTCTTCCTCCAGCCTCTCAGCTCGAGCCTTGCATAACCTGAGTTCAACAAACAGTGCAGACATTTTGAACAGCAAGACAATTGGCCTCATGAAAAGGATCAGCAATATGTTCCTTTACCGATCAATGTAGAAAACTCCTATTAAGGACTCAGCTTGCTTGTCACAGTGTGACTCTAGTTAGGGACTTTGGATTTGGGAAGCAAAGCAAACCTGAAGGCATGATATACCTGGACTAAAAAACCCTCTTTTTGACTCAGAATTAGAATTTCCAGTAGTCCTGTATGGATGTGAGAACTGGACTATAAAGAAAACTGAGCAATGAAGAATTGATGCTTTTGAACTGTGGTGTTGGAAAAGATTCTTGAGAGTCCCTTGGACTGCAAGGAGATCCAACCAGTTCATTCTAAAGGAAGTCAGTCCTGAATATTCATTGGAAGGACTGATGCTGAAGCTGAAACTCCAATACTTTAGCCACCTGATGGTGAAGAACTGACTCATTTGAAAAGACCCTGATGCTGGGAAAGATTGAAGGCAGGAGGAGAAGGGAATGACAGAGGATGAGATGGTTGGATGGTATCACCAATGTGATGGACATGAGTTTGAGTAGGCTACAGGAGTTGGTGATGGACAGGGAAGCCTGGCATGCTGCAGTCCATGAGGTCGCAAAGAGTCAGACATGACTGAGCGACTGAACTGAACTGAGCTAGAATTTCAAGTGTCTTTTTCACTGTAATATCAAATACTGTAATGCCCTTAAGTTAGTTGCTAATAACAATCAATTCCATTTATTGAATGTCTATTATATGCTAGGAATAAAGTACCTTTATATAGGTTTAATTTAAATCTTTTAAAAATTAAAAACAAGCTTAAAATTTATACTACTTTTATTTTATCATACATCTAGGTAATACAAATCAGTGTTGGGTCAGAGTGATGGATTTTTCCAACTACAAAATTATATTCTTGACTCATTTGATTATTTTACATCTGTATATAAAAATGCCAAAAGGTAGTTGTGGAATAGTTGGCATTAAGCTACATGGTACAAATACAGACATAAATAAGAAGCTATCTGAGAGCTAAAATCCATAGGCCTATCCAGAAAGGTCTACAAATTCAAGTATAGTTTCTCAGGCCACCATATGAGAAGTATGTGACACATCTTGTGTTCTTTGAGGAAGGGATTTATATATTTATAGGAAGGTAGTTAAGTGATAGCAAACATCTAACAAATTTATTGAATAGTAATTGATTTAGTACATAAGAGTCCTTTAGGTACATGTTGAAAAGCTATTAGGAACTTATAATACTTGCTTTTTAGTATTATCACTGCATATTGTAATTTCTGGGTGACCTCATTGCTTCCAATGTCAGTATTCACCCAAGTCCTTTTTTTTTTCCTTTCTATTTTTTTCCTATTTCCACCAACAGATTAGAACTCAGTTCTCTGCATCTACCGCCATGTCCTGAAATTATAATTCTTACTTCTTTCGACCTGTCACTTCCAATAACCACAGGGGGAAAAAATTACTATATGAGCCAGTTGGTTCCATTTAGTATTGTAGGGGGAAAGTATCTTACCATGCCTATTTAGTTGACAGGAAGAAAAAATATATATAATTTACATGTTTTAGTTATTCCTGTTTTAGTAGACTTCAGAGCTTTAATTCACCCTAGGTTTACCCTTGGAAAAAATACTGAGAATTTCTATTTGTTGGTTCTCTGCCAGCTGTTTTCTCTGAGACTGGCAGCATGATGTTTGCCAGAGTCACAATTACTTATGCCAATCCCTATTAAAGCCTAAATGCTGTTTGCCCCACACACTTGTTTTTCTGACATAAAATTAGTTGTAATAAACACTCATCAAAACCTTAAGTTAATTCAGAAGGTATTTTTTAATGTTATAACCAAATGAAGTTTGTTGTAGGAATGGAATAATTACACAAAACATAAAGTATATTTCAATCACTTGTTCTGTACCTTGTTCAGTAATGGTGCTGTGACAAAATATGAAGAAATTTACCACATGGCCTATGGTCTTGAGAAGCTTCTAGTTTCATAGTGGAAGGGAAAGGAGGTTGCAAAGCAAAGAAAATGTTTGCACAATAGCTACGAAATCAGATCAGGGTTTATGATTCAAAGATAGGCAGATTATAACTGTAAAATAAATTGAGAAGGGGAAGAAGATATTGTGTATCATCAAAGGCTTCATGAAGTAGTTGCAAATGGGTAGAAACTTTGAGTGTACAATGGAACTCCATCCTCTTATAAAATGGTATAAAATTTTTAATTAGAGCATAATCCACTGCTATGAAGATACAAGCTATATGCCAGTGAGAGGATTTTATTCCTTCTAATTTCTTGAATCATGAATTTTTAAATTTTTAGCAAGTAATATTTTATAAGAAAAGTATTTATTTGAACAGGAAAGATGAATGAGGAGCTCCCTCAATATAGAACACCAGTTTTACACTAAGCTGTTATGTACAAGATTAATATTTAAAATCACATCCTAAAAAAGCTTATGTAGATTTCACCTAGAGTGCTAAGCATGTCAAGGTTCAAAAGGTATAAATCCTAATGCTTTCTACATGTTCATTTTCTTTACATTGTAATTGAAAATAAATTGGGAGAAAAAGACTAGGAGTATATACTAAAAAGTACTTCTAAACAACATTACTTTTATAGATCAAAGTAGACATTTCTAAAGTCCAGCAAACCAAAGCACTTAGAAGTATTTGGACATGTCCATGAGCTTTTTAAGTGTCAGTTTAATTTGACTTTTATTTTATAAGAAAAGACAGCACACCTAGAAGGATAAAACTGAAGGTAAACAAAAATATTAAATAAAATAAATGTATAAAGTAAACTGTTTAGTTTTGAGTTAATGTTCTTAAGGTCATTAAAGATCTATAATGCTATAAAATTAAACCCAAGTATCTGGTAGACTAGAAGGTGAGTATAAGAAATTTCAAACTTTGTTTTAAGGGAGCTTAGTTTTTTGTTTTGTTTCATGATGCTGTTTGTTTTAAGAAAAATTAAACACTGGTTTTTAAAAAGTCAAATTTTCTGAGTTTAATTAATTTTATTAGATTGTTGTTTGTCATTATATACTCACAGCCTCAGCATAAATAACAAATAATTTCTTACTAAAACTAAAAAAATTAAAGTGGAACTCTGTCATTAGAGCATTTTCCAGCCTTAAGATTACTGAAGATAATAGTCTCAATTTTTCCTTTATCACTTGATAGCAGCATCTTTAATGGGATTAATTTTACAAAATTACTCTGATAAACATAGACACAAAATTTAAGTGTTTTATCTTGAAACAAGTGCCAACAAATAGCAAGTTAAAGGTTTCAGCAACAGATGGCTCTTGAAAATATAATATTTTTCCATCTGTAAATGATATGATACAGTTTTTAAAAACCTCATATTTCTAGGTTATTAGTAAAATTATCATTTCTTTACATACATTTACAGAGAAAATTCTCTGTATCAGTAACTTTTAATTTTGATCAGGAAATTAAGAACACTATTTAGGAATATTGAGATCTGTGTTTTTGAATAGGTGTAGTGTTATTTGTACTAGTGCTTATTGCAATGAAGCATTATCTGTATGATCCTTTAAAATGATTTTTGTTTCACATTAAAAAACAAAATGCTCATATTTCTACCTACTAAATACATATTATAGAAGTAAGTTGTAGATGCTTTTTATTTCTTGGTTCATCATTTGAAATAAATTTTGGGAAGAGTTTTATGACTGAATATTTTACTACCAAGCATATGCATTTAAAAGTGAAACACCAGATTTTGGGCTTAAAATTAGAATTCTCAGTCTAGTATTTTGCTTATATGTTTATTCAATAAACACAGAAGACATCAAGATGAATGTGATTTTCCATGTGAATAAAGACTTCAAGTCCCATAAGAAAGTCAGTCAAACAAACAGATAATTTAAAATATTGTAGAGACAAAGAGGAATGCTCACTTTTCAAAAAAAAAGATAATTATTGAGGTGAAAGCATAAAGATTAATTTCATGAAAGGAGCCAGGAAGGGGAAGTCATCAGAATAGCAGTCAGTTTAATGGCAACATGACACCATAATTCTAAATAAAGTTAATAAACTAACTTTTAACAGTTAAATAAAGTTAATTGAGAAACTGTTAACATGTAAAAGAGTTTCATATTTACTGTGTTGTTCTGGCTGCATGAGTAACACTTCATACAATTCAGAGCACAATATTTACAAAGGACACTGAGGAACCAAACCATATTTCAGAGAAAACAGGACAATAATAATAGAAACCACTTATGAGAAGTGTTTGAGGAAACTGAACAAACTTGAGATATGACATTTATGTCAGATATCAGAATAAGGGTTACTCTAAGGAGAAGTCATTTCCATAAATAGAAAAAAATAAATAGATACAAATTATTGGGAGGCAAGTTTTTATTTAATAACAGTAAGGAAAATATGATAAATTATTTGATCCATCTAACAACACAGATCTTGTTGTACATAGTATTAAAGCCAGTGTCCTTGGAATTATTCAAGTAGGTACCCAATGAAAGAAGTAGTAATACTGGTGGCAGAATTGGTAATAATAGTAATAGTGGTAGTAATAGTAATACTATTAATAGTAATAGTAATGAAGGCAAGCCTTTGTTTGAAAGCTTGTTATGTATTTCCTATTTACATGCATTTTCCTAGTTACATATTAATTATTTCTGTCTCAGAAAAGGGAAAGTGAAGCAAGGACCTATTGATCTGTGGCCAAGACCCCATATCCAGTAAGTGCTGTGTGGGCTCAAAAAGCTAATTCATGGCACATCATAAGTCTTCAATAAATGCTTGATTAATAAGTGGAAAAAAAAAGGCTAATTCAGATCTAGTTCCTTTTCCTTAACACCTATGACTTAGGGAATATTTTTACCAAGGTAGCCCTCATGTAATAGAGATTCAAGCTTATATTGGGTTGGCCAAAATGTTCCTTAGGCTTTTTCTGCAATATCTTACCAAAAAACCTGAACAAACTTTTTGGTCAACTCAATACTATTTGGAGATCTCTGGAAATGAAACGTGCTACCACCTGCTGTAAAACCAACATTTAATTTTCTATGTTTTATTTTAAAGTTAAGTGAAACCTGTATCTGTGGAAAATATGTCCACTTTGATTTTGACATTAAAACTTTAAAAAATTTCTCATAAAATATGTGAGAAAAAGAATTCTCCAGTTCGATTTTATGAAGACAGTTCATGCATCATATGAAGATCAGGATTGGCATTAATGAGACAGCACATTCTGTCCCTCCAGCTAATGTTATTCTTCTGCAAATCCACTGTAACTACCTACCCTCTACAGACCCTGCAAAAAAGTAAAATTACTATTTTTGAATGATCAAAGGTAAAGACATTTATAGTCCATATTATATAAACAGGAATAACCATTAGACAAGACCTTTGGGGTCAGTCATCTTGGCAGTGTTCTTGCACTTCTGTGTCCCATATAAAAAGGGATTGAGTCCTCATCCACAACCGATCAACCCCTTCTCTCTGCCTCTCACCCTCTTCTCTCTGCCTCTCACTCCCAAAGGTTCTACAGACGTTTCAGGCTCTCTATCCCTCTGTCTGTCTTCATATTGGAACACTCCAAATCCAAGAAGATGAAAATAAACAGATCCTATTTTAAAACATATTCATATGGCTGGATTTTGTTTTCATCATGACTATTTTTATTTTGAATGATGTTTGCTTATTTAAGAACACTTAGGAGAGGAACAATTCTAACTCCTAGCAAAATACTATTTATTATACTATTAAAGTACTATTTCTGACTTCTGTTAGTACTCCATAATATACTTTTCTCTATATTGCTTGTGTGTATGTGTGTGTGTGTGTGTATGTATGTGTATATATATAGGAGTTGCAAACTTTTAAATTTCAGTTCAGTTTAGTCACTCAGTCGTGTCCGACTCTTTGCAACCCCATGAATCGCAGCATGCCAGGCCTCTTTGTTCATCACCATCTCTCGGAATTCACTCAGACTCACGTCAATTGAGTCCGTGATGGCATCCAGCCATCTCATCCTTGGTCGTCCCCTTCTCCTCCTGCCCCCAATCCCTCCCAGCATCAGAGTCTTTTCCAATGAGTCAACTCTACGCATGAGGTGGCCAAAGTACTGGAGTTTCAGCTTGAGCATCATTCCTTCCAAAGAAATCCCAGGGCTGATCTCCTTCAGAATAGACTGGTTGGATCTCCTTGCAGTCCAAGGGACTCTCAAGAGTCTTCTCCAACACCACAGTTCAAAAGCATCAATTCTTCGGCGCTCAGCCTTCTTCACAGTCCAACTCTCACATCCATACATGACCACAGGAAAAACCATAGCCTTGACTAGATGGACCTTAGTCGGCAAAGTAATGTCTCTGCTTTTGAAAATGCTATCTAGGTTGGACATAACTTTTCTTCCAAGGAGTAAGCGTCTTCTAATTTCATGGCTGCAGTCACCATCAGCAGTGATTTTGGAGCCCAAAAAAATAAAGTCTGATGTGAGATAAGTGTAATTGTGTGGTAGTTTGAGCATTCTTTTGCATTGCCTTTCTTTGGAATTGGAATGAAAACTGACCTTTTGCAGTCCTGTGGCCACTGCTGAGTTTTCCAAATTTGCTGGCAGATTGAGTGCAGCACTTTCAGTATCATCTTTCAGGATTTACTTTCCTAAATACTGTGTGATATTAATTCTCTAGGGAGGTACTCACGTTCAAGTACTGTTTTTGGTTTATTTTTCCTTGTGATGCAAAGCAATATGTTACAATGAATACTGCAAAGAAAATGTGTGCTTTGTAAAGGTGCATATTTATAAGATGACATATAAGAAATATTTAAATTCTATTTTTTTAACTTTAGGTTATAAATGTATTTGTTGTTGTTCAGTTGCTAAGTCATGTCCAACTCTTTGTGACCCCATGGCCTGCAGCATGCCAGGCTTCCCTGTCCTTCACCCCCTCCTGGAGTTTGCTCAAACTTATGTCCATTAAGTCAATGATGCCATCCAACCATCTCAACTTTTTCACACCCGTCTCCTCCTGCCCTCAATGTTTCCCAGCATCAGGGTCTTTTCCAATGAGTTTGCTCTTCACATCATGTGGCCAGAGTATTTGGAGCTTCAGCTTCAGTCCTTTCAATGAATATTTGGTGTTGATTTTCTTTACATTGACTAGTTTGATCCACTTGTTCTCCAAGGGACTCACTCAGTAGTCTTCTCCAGCACCATAGTTTGAAATCATCAATGCTTTGGCAGTCAGCCTTCTTTATGGTACAACTCTCACACCCATACATGACTACTGGAAATAATACCTTTAACTAGGATGGACCTTTGTCAGAAAGGTGATGTCTGTTTTTTAATATACTGTCTAGGTTTGTCAGGGCTTTTCCTTCAAGGAGCAGATGTCTTTTGCTTTCATGGCTGCAGTCACCATCCACAGTGATTTCAGAGACCAGGAAAATAAAGTCTGTCACTGTTTCCATGCTTTCCCCATCTATTTGCCATGTAGTGATGGGAATGGATGCCATGAACTTAGTTTTTTTTTTTTTATAAATTTATTTATTTTAATTGGAGGTTAATTACTTTACAATATTATGTTGGTTTTGCCATACATCAGCATGAACTTAGTTTTTTGAATGTTAAGTTTCAAGCCAGGTTTTTCACTCCTCTTTCAACTTCATCAATCTTGATTCCAGCTTGAGATTCATCCAGTCCAGCATTTTGCATGATGTACTCAGCATAGAAGTTAAATAAGCAGGCTGACAATATACAGCCTTGACAGGTTCCTTTCCCAATTTTGAACCAGTCCATTGTTCCATCTCTAGTTCTAGCTGTTGCTTCTTGACCTGCATACAGGTTTCTCAGGAGGCAGGTAAGATCGTCTGGTATTCTCAACATTTTTAAGAATTTTCCACAGTTTATTGTGATCCACACAGGCAAAGGTTTTAGCATAGTCAATGAAGCAGAGCTTCAGTTCAGTTCAGTTGCTCAGTCATGTCAGACTCTTTGTGACCCCATGGACTGCAGCACGCCAGGCTCCCCTGTCCATTACTAGCTCCCGGACCTTACTCAAATTCATGTCTACTGAGTCGATGATGCCATCAAGCCATCTCATCCTCTGCCATCCCCTTCTCCTCCTGCCTTCAATCTTTCCGAGCATCAGAGTCTTCAAATGAGTCAGTTCTTTGCATCAGGTGGCCAAAATAGTGGAGTTTCAATTTCAACATCAGTCCTTCCAATGAATATTCAGGACTGATATCCTTCGGGATGGACTGGTTGGAGCTCTTTGCAGTTCAAGGGACTCTCAAAGTCTTCTCCAACACCACAGTTTGAAAGCATCAATTCTTTGGCACTCAGTTTTCTTCACAGTCCAATTATCACATCCATTCATGACCACTGGAAAAACCATAGTTTTGACTAGATGGACCTTTGTTAGCAAAGTGATGTCTCTGCTTTTGAATATGCTATCTAGGTTGGTCATAACTTTCCTTCCAAGGAGCAAGTGTCTTTGAAATTCATGGCTGCAAGACACCATCTGCAGATATTTTGGAGGCCAAAAAAATAGTCTCTCACTATTTCCATTGTTCCCCCATCTATTTGCCATGAAGTGATGGGACCAGATTCCAGGATATTAGTTTTATGAATGTTGAGTTTTAAGCCAACTTTTTCCACTCTCCTCTTTCATTTATATCAAGAGGCTCTTTATTTCTTCTTTGCTTTATGGCATAAGTTTGTTGTCATCAGAATACCTGAGGTTATTGATATTTCTCCCAGCAATCTTTATTCCCTCTTGTGCTTCTTCCAGCCCAGCATTTCTCATGATGTACTGTGCATATAAGTTAAATAAGAAGGGTACCATAATATAGCCTTGATGTACTCCTTTCCCACTTTGGAACCAGTCTGTTGTTCCATGTCCAGTTCTAACTGTTGCTTCTTAACCTGCATACAGATTTCTCAGGAGGCAGGTCAGGTGGTATGGTATTCCTATCTCTTTAGAATTTTCCACAGTTTGTTGTGATCCACACAGTCAAAGGCTTTGGCCTAGTCAACAAAGCAGAAGTAGATGTTTTTCTAGAACTCTCTCACTTTTTGATGATCCAGAGGATGTTGGCAATTTGATCTCTGGTTCCTCTGCCTTTTCTAAGTCTAGCTTGTACATCTGGAATTTCTCAGTTCATATAATGCTTAAGCATACCCTAAAAGATTGTGAGCATTTCCTGGCTAGCCTGGGAAATGAGCACAACAGTACTGTAGTTTGAACATTTTTGGCATTTCCCTTCTTTGGGATTGGAATGAAACTTATCTTGTCCAGTGCTGGTGCCTCTGCTGAGTTTTCCAAATTTGCTGGCATATTGGAAGCAGTACTTTCACAGCATCATCTTTTAGGATTTGAAACAGCTCAGCTGGAATTCCATTACCTCCACTAGCTTTGTTTGTAATAATGCTTCTTAAGGCCTGTTTGACTTCACACTCCATGATGTCTGGCTCTAGATGAGTGGCCACCACAGTGGTTTTGTGGGTCATTAAGACTGTTTGGGTACAGTTCTTCTGTGTATTCCTGCCATCTCTTCTTAATCTCTTCTGCTTCCGTCAAGTCCTTACTATTTCTGTCCTTTATTGCGCCCATCTTTGCATGAAATGTTCCTTTGGTATCTCTAATTTTCTTGAGGATATCTTTAGCCTTTCCCATTCTATTTTCCTCTATCTTTGCATTGCTCACCTAAGAAGGCTTTCTTATCTCTCCTTGCTATTCTTTGGAACTCTACATTCAGCTAGGTATATTTTTCCCTTTCTCCTTTGTTTTTTGCTCCTCTTTCCTTCTCAGATATTTGTAAGGCCTCCTCAGGCAAATGTTTGCCTTGTTAAATTTCTATTTGGGGGGATGATTTTGGTTACCATCTCCTATACAATATTACAGTCCTCCATCCATAGTTCTTCAGGCACTCTGTATTACATCTAATCCCTTGAATCTGTTTGTCATTTCCACTGTATAATCATAAGGGATTTGATTTAGGTCACACCTGAATGGCCTAGTGGTTTTCCCTACTTTCTTCAATTTAAGTATGAATTTGGCAATAAGGAGCTCATGGTCTGAGCCATAGTCAGCTTCCCGTCTTGTTTTTGCTGATTGTGTAGAACTTCTCCATCTTCGGCTGCAAAGAATATAATCAATCTGCTTTTGGTATTGACCATCTGGTAATGTCCATGTGTAGATTTGTCCCTTGTGTTGTTGGAAGAGGGTGTTTGCTATGACCAGTGCATTCTATTGGCAACAATCTGTTAGCTTTTGCCTTGCTTCATTTTGTACTCCAAGGCCAAATTTGCCTGTTACTTCAGGTACCCCTTGACTTCCTACTTTTGCATTCCAGTCCCCTATGATGAAAAAGACTTTTTTTTTTTTTTTTTTTGGTGTTCTAAAAGTTCTTGTAGATCTTCATAGAACTGTTTGACTTTAGCTTCTTCAGTGTTAATGATTGGGGGCATGGGCTTCGATAACTGGGATGTTGGAATGTTTCCCTTTGAAATGAACCAAGATCATTCTGTTGTCTTTGAGATTTCACCCAAGTGCTGCATTTCAGCCTGGAAAAGGCATGGTAACCCACTCTGGTGTGCTTGTCTGGAGACTCCCATGGAAAGAGGAGCCTGGAGGGCTATAGTCCATGGTGTCGCAGAGTCAGTCATGACTGGAGGGACTTAGCATGCACACAAGCACTACATTTTGGACTCTTTTGTTGACTGTGACAGTGAAAGTGTAAGTCGCTCAGTTGTGTCCAACTCTTTGTGACCCCATATACTAAACAGTCTGTGGAATTCTCCAGGCCAGAATACTGGAGTGGGTAGCCTTTCCCTTCTCCAGGAGATCTTCCCAACCCAGGGACTGAATCCAGGTTTCTCACATTGCAGGCAGATTCTTTACCAACTGAGCCACAAGGGAAGCCCTGTTGATTGTGAGGGCTACTCTATTCTTTAGGGATTCTTTCCCACAGTAGTAGATATAATGGCCATCTGAATTAAATTCACCATTACCATCCATTTTAGTTCACTGATTCCTAAAATGTCAGTGTTCATTTAGTTTTTCACATGTTAATTATCTTTGAAGTCTACTTCATGAATAAACATTGTTACATATGGTATTCTTTTAAGACCTATCATGCAACCAGCATCACTTTTCTAAGTAATCATTTGCTCCATGATATACATAATATTACATATATGTATGTGTGGATCTATGTATGGACTGAAGATACTCAAGGGAGCTGTGCTGAATTAGAATTCACTTTATGTTTTGTTTTACTCTTGACATAAATTACAACATAAGACAATATGCAATTTGTAATGAAAATTTTGTTAACTATTAGGCTCTTGAGCTTCGGTCATTGTTACCATTTTGTATTCTGATGTGAATATTAGTATGTCTGATTTAGAAGTTATAAAGTGCTTTAAAGATCTACACTGGCAGTGATAAAAATAAAAGGGCTATCAATTCTCATGTTTCAAGGCGTTAGCTGCTTTCCAGATGGCTTGGTGGAAAATATACCCTGTGGTACAGTATTAGGTACATTAACTAGGTTTTATGTTTTGTTTTGTTTTGTTATTAAGTTAGCAATGGTGACTTACAACAAAATAGTCAAATAAATGACTTTATTGTGCTTTGCCAATTTCAACAGACACTTTTCAGTTTGTATAACATTAGAAATCAAACACATCTCACATTTCTATAGCTTTCACAAAGTACATGAAATTATTGCCACTTATGAGATATTGAACATTTTTCTCCTTTTTCAACACCTTTTAACAGATAATTATCACTTTTATTGTAAAATTTGTGGATAAAATATTCATTTACCTCTCTAATCTTAAGC
>SJYT01078378.1:24058-40227 GCA_006410635.1 Cephalophus harveyi
TGAGTGAACTCTGGGAGCTGGTGATGGACAGGGAGGCCTGGTGTGCTGCGATTTATGGGGTCACAAAAAGTAGGACACAACTGAGCGACTGAACTGAACTGATGCAACATCTTAAAACATATATGAGAATGAAAAATAGCTAGTTCTTGAAGACTACACATGTTATATAATTCTATATAATTTAAAAATCAAACAATACTTTTTTAGATGAAATGACTTTTTAACATTATGGAAATAGCAAGGTCTGATTTGATTTAATTGCTACCAAGGGGAATTGCTCTTCAGGGGAGACAAAATAATTGAATAGATGAGAAAAATACTGGTTTGGTAATACTAGTATTTAATATTTATTAACTGCTGTATTAAGTATATATTTAAATACTAAATGTAAATATTTAAGTATTTTATTTAAACATGCAAATATTAAATGTATTTCAAATACTGTATTAAGTATTTAATATTTTAAATGGAGGTATTTAATAGGTACTTACTCTAATTATATATATTCTTCAAATCATTATATTAAAAATAAAAAATGGTACATTATATACATAGGTAAAATATGTTTTACAACATTGATATTCAGTAGCTGATTCAATAACATATGTCAATATTATTAATATTAATATGCCAGGAAGTATTCTAGATTGTGTTTTGTACAGCAGAGGGGGGAAGAGCAAAAATATATATATACCCTCCTTTTACGGAGGTTATGTTTTCAAAGGTGCAGCTAGGCTTCATAATTGAGCAAATAACTATGAAATACAAAGACAGGGGTTATAAAAAAATAAGGTACGTCATCTGTGGTGAGAGGCAGAGATCAAGGGGCAGAGAAGATAAAATCAGACCCATATTTATGGACATGATGTTATTAAGGGCATGGGGATAAGTGCTAGCATTAAGGGATTTGAAGGCTGTCATGTGCTTGAAAATTTTACTGACTATGTGGGGTAAATATTGAAGCTCTCAGCTTGACACCACCATAAATGAGATGGGAGAGGGTGGGTCTAGCACACCAGGGTCAAAGACAGATGCAGGGAAGGTTAAGTAAGTAGGTTTCTAAAGGGTAAGTAAGAAAAGAATGGATTCAATTTGGAATGAAAATGTTTAATAAATTATAGGTCCCATTACATTTGAATACTTATTGGAATTGGGATATTAGAGGGAGAATATTCAACAGACATATGGCTGTGTTCCAGACAGTGGCATTTGAATAGAGATAATGTCATTAGAAATAATAGGTTTTTCATATATCATCACATAAATGAGTAGCTGAGATGGCGTACAGGATAAAAAGTCAAGGTGATAGAAGAATAGGCTACTGAAAGGATCTGATGTGGTGGTACTGAAATAATAAATTATGTAAGAAGAGAGGGTGAATTCAGGTGTTAAAATCTTCAGTCAATATAAAGGAAGTGACCTGTAATTCCAGAGAGTTGAAGGCCTTGAGACCCACAGAAAACTATATGCAAGTGGCTCTGAGAAGCCTGGAGAATATATGCTCAATCTCAGGGTTCCTGGGAGTGGAGTTTGGTAACAACAACCCACTCTGTATACACACACACATGCACTTGAGAGAGTTGTGACTTTACACATCATAATCTCTGAACAGTGGGGTCATGTTCATCAGCCTGCTTTGAGTAAGAAAGAAGGTGAAGAGAACACTCAGGGTGGGGGTCATTATATACAGGCCTTTTCAGATAATTGGGTTCTGTTCACAGGAACACAGTAAAAGAGTTTCTAGGAATCAATCGGTTCAGTCGCTCAGTCGTGTCTGATTCTTTGTGATCCCTGAACCACAGCACACCAGGCCTCCCTGTCCATCACAAACTCTTGGAGTTTACCCAAACTCATGTCCATTGAGTCAGTGATGCCATCCAGCCATCTTATCCTCTGTCATCCCCTTCTCCTCCTGTCTTCAATCTTTCCCAACATAAGGGTCTTTTCAAATGAGTCAGCTCTTTGAATCAGGTGGCCAAAATACCAGAGTTTCAGCTTCAACATCAGTGCTTCCAGTAAACACCAAGGATTGATTTCCTATAGGATGGACTGGTTGGATTTCCTTGCAGTCCAACGGACTCTCAAGAGTCTTCTCAAACACCGCAGTTCAAAAGCATCAATTCTTCGGTGCTCAACTTTCTTTATAATCCAACTCACTTCCATATATGACCAGTGGAAAAACCATATCCTTGACTAGATGGACCTTTGTTGACAAAGTAATGTCTCTGCTTCTTAAGATGCTGTCTAGGTTGGTCATAACTTTCCTTCCAAGGAGTGTCTTTTAATTTCATGGCTGCAGTCACCATTTGCAGTAATTTTGGAGCCCCAAAAAATAAAGTCAGCCACTGTTTCCACTGTTTCCCCTTCTATTTGACATGAAGTGATGGGACCAGATGCCATGATCTTCGTTTTCTGAATGTTCAGCTTTAAGCCAACTTTTTCACTCTCTTCTTTCACTTTCATTAAGAGAATTTTTAGTTCCTCTTCACTTTCTGCCAAGGGTGGTGTCATCTATGTATCTGAGGTTATTGATATTTCTCCTGGCAATCTTGATTCCAGCTTGTGCTTCCTCCAGCGAGGCATTTCTCATGATGTATTCTGCATATAAGTTAAATAAGCAGGATGACAATATCCAACCTTGACATACTCCTTTTCCTATTGGAACCAGTCTGTTGTTCCATGTCCAGTTCTAACTGTTGCTTCCTGACCTGCATACAGGTTTCACAAGAGGCAGGTCAGGTGGTCTGGTATTCTCATCTCTTTCAGAATTTTCCACAGTTTATTGTGATCCACACAGTCAAAGCCTTTGGCTTAGTCAATAAAGCAGAAATAGATATTTGTCTAGAACTCTCTTGCTTTTTTGATGATCCAGCAGAAGTTGGCAATTTGATCTCTGGTTCCTCTGCCTTTCCTAAAACCAGCTTGAACATCAGGAAGTTCACGGTTCATGTATTGCTGAAGCCTAGCTTGGAGAGTTTTGAGCATTACTTTACTGGCGTGTGAGATGAGTGCAGTTGTGTGGTAGTTTGAGCATTCTTTGGCGTTGCCTTTCTTTGGGATTGGAATGAAAACTGACCTTTTCCAGTCCTGTGGCCACTGCTGAATTTCCCAAATTTGCTTGCATATTGAGTGCAGTACTTTCACAACATCATCATTTAGGATTTGAAACAGCTCAACTGGAATTCCATCACCTCCACTAGCTTTGTTTGTAGTGATGCTTCCTAAGGCCCAGTTGACTTCCCATTCCAGGATATCTGGTTCTAGGTGAGTGATCACATCATTGTGATTATCTGGGTCATGAAGATCTTTTTGTATAGCTCTTCTGTGTATTCCTGCCACCTCTTCTTAATATCTTCTGCTTCTGTTAGGTCCATACCATTTCTATCCTTTATTGAGCCCATCTTTGCATGAAATGTTCCCTTGGTATCTCTAATTTTCTTGATGAGATCTCTGGTCTTTCCCATTCTGTTATTTTCCTCTGTTTCTTTTCACTGATTGCTGAGGAAGGCTTTCTTATCTCTCCTTGCTATTCTTTGGAACTCTGCATTCAAATGGGTATATCTTTCCTTTTCTCTTTTGCTTTTTGCTTCTCTTCTTTTCACAGCTATTTGTAAGGCTTCCTCAGACAGCCATTTTGCTGTTTTGAATTTCTTTTTCTTGGGGATGGTCTTGATCCCTGTCTCCTGTACAATGTCACGAACCTCCATCCATAGTTCATCAGGCACTCTATCAGATCTGGTCCCTTAAATCTATTTCTCACTTACACTGTATAGTCATAAGGGATTTCATTTAGGTCATACCTAAATGGTCTAGTGGTTTTACCCACTTTCTTCAATTTAAGTCTGAATTTGGCAATAAAGAATTCATGATCTGAGCTACAGTCAGCTCCTGGTCTTATTTTTGCTGACTGTATAGAGCTTCTCCATTTTTGGCTGCAAAGAATATAATCAACCTGATTTCAGTGTTGACCATCTGGTGATGTCCATGTGTAGTCTTCTCTTGTGTTGTTGAGAGAGGATATTTGCTATGACCAGTGCGTTCTCTTGGCAAAACTATATTAGTTTTTGCCCTGCTTCATTCTGTACTCCAAGGCCAAATTTGCCTGTTACTCCAAATATCTCTTGACTTCCTACTCTTGCATTCCAGTCCCCTATAATGAAAAGGACGTCTTTTGGGGGTGTTAGTTCTAAAAGATCTTGTAGGTCTTCATAGAACCATTCAACTTCAGTTTCTTCAGCATTACTGGTCTGGCATAGACTTGGTTTACCATGATATTGAATGATTTGCCTTGGAAACTAACAGAGATCATTCTGTCATTTTTGAGATTTCATCCAAGTATTGCATTTTGGGCTCTTTTCTAGGAGTATGAGATTGTAAAATCTGCTCATATTTTTTAATCCATTTCGAATCTGGATTCTTTTAAGTTTGGAGAGTTATTTTTATATCCCAGATACAATTTCTGTGTTATATAGTTTATAAATAGATTATCTTAGACTTAAGCTTTCCTTCTAATTTTTTTTTTATATTGTCTGTTAGCTTTTTAAAGTAATTTTGCATGATAATGTATGAAACATACATGTTTTTTTTTTAGCCAGTAGATTTTCAATAGCTCTAGAATCATTTGTTGAAAAGGTTATCTTTCCTCCATTGAATTACTTTGCACCTTTGTCAGAAGTCATAGGGATATTAATGTGGTCAGATTTAGAGTTCTCTGTTCTGTTTGATTGATCTGTGTGTCTGTTATTGCACCAATATCATTGATGTCTGTAGCTGTATAGTAAGATTCAACATTGGGAAGAATAATTTCTCCCTCCTTATACTTTTTCATGATTGTTTTAAATGTACTGGGGCCTGTGACTTACTGTATAAATTTTGGAATAAGCTTGTTTGTGTCTACATGAAACGTTCCTTATTTGTTTATTTATTTTTAATATGAATTGTGTTAATCCTGTATTGCAATGAGAGGAGATTTGAATCTTTGAGTTTTCCTTTACATAAATATTATGTGTCTTTCAATTTCTTTGGGCATTTTAAAACTTCTTTCAATATCATTTAGTAATTTTAAACACACAAACCATACTCCTATTTTGCCTAAGTGTTCCATTTTCCTTGGAGCAACTGTAAATGACATTTTGCTTTTAATTTTAGTTATCACGTATTTGCTATTTTTATATAGACACAATTGATTTTTCTGATTCTGCATCCTGCTACCTTGCTGGAGTCATTTATTTGTTCTACAAGTATTTTTGTTGTGGTGGTTGTAATTTCCTTGAGATTGTCTAAGTAGACTATCATTTCATCTTCAAAAATAGACAACTTTATGTTTCTCTTTTCCAAATTTTTCTGCCCTTTAATTGTTTACTTTACCATATTACATTGAATAGCAGCATGAGAGCAAACATTCTTGCCCTTTTCCTAATCTTCAAAACAAATGTTTAATCTTTCCTCATTAAATAAGATTTTAGCTATAAGTTTTTGTTTGCTTTAAGATTCTCTTTATCAAATTCTGATGATATTTCTAGTTTACTGAGAACTTTTATCAATGGACCTTGGACTTTTTTAAATGATATTTTTCTCTGATTATATGCTTTTTTTTAAATTATGGATTACATTGATTAATCTTTGAATGTTGAAGCAGCCTTGCATACCCAGGTTTTATTCTAGCTCCTGGGAAACATGCTAAGGTATTAGGGAGTCAACACTTCAGTTCTATAAAAATTTGACCAGTCATTAGCAAGTAAGCAAAGAAGATTTTTCAGTAGTGATAATTGCCTTAAATATAGGGCAGAGAAATAGAATAGTGAATAAACTGAGTCAGTGGATAGGCAAAGAAGGTCTACAGACAGTTGCTTGTGAAATTTGACCTTCATAACTCAAAGAAGAAGAGGTAAAGTGTATGATAAAAGTTCATATCCATCCTGGCTAAGATGCAGCTGCACTATAGACTTAATGGAACATCACTGTGTGTTAATGAGGTACCAATGAGCAGATTTTTTCAATTTTAACATAAATTAGAAATGGATTTTTGTAGGAAAACTCAGAATTTTTAAATGTTGCCAATGAAGTTCAAATTGAAATCAAGATTGCCTACCTACTCAATTCAGTGCAAATGCAACACATTTTTAAGTTAAATCTCTCAGGCCTCTAGTGTACAATGTCTCTGATAGATCATCTTTGTATATATTTCAACCATATACAGAATTCATTTGCTTCATTAAAGAAATGAGAATTTTTTAAACCCCATAAGTCCAGTGAATATTTAGTGTCTTAATCCACCAGTTTGTCATCTCTATTCTAGATCATTAAATTTTTCCTTCTACCATTCTTATAGAGTTCATATTGTTTAATTGAAGAAGTGGGAATTCTTAAAGTCCAGAGGTCCAGTGACTATTTACTGCCTGGTGATTTATATCATTTTACTCTATAGATTTTATAGGTTCACTTGTTACGGCCGATGATAAATATGCTTTGTCTGAGCTGTAGTTCTAGGATAAGCATCAGGTTGGGAGCCCCCGAAACAATTAAATCACCTCTCGTATTTTTTAATGACTACAGGGATCTCATTATTCTGATTTTACTGAAGGAGTGCAAATAGATGGAAACTTTGGATATCATTTTCATCTTTCCTAATTATGTTTTGGAGTTTAAAAAATGCACATCCTCAATCATCATAATTTTAGGCATTATTTTTATTACACTGCTGTGTCACAAAATCTGAATTATTTTCTTGTTTCATTGGTTTAGCAATGACAATAAAGGTCAAGGAATAAATAGCAATTGGAATATAAACACTAAAGCATTTTTTAAGGTAAAGCTTATAGGCATACCTAAAATAGTACTTTGAAAATCTAAAAGCAAACACAAATTATATTTTTCTAATTAAAGACACAATAATTGATTTCAGTATATTTTACATACCTTAATCAACATTTCTAATTCTCATTTGGATTTGATATTATTGTCTACATATAAGTGTATGAGGATAACTTTTGTCTAGAGAACAACTTTATTATTTACTTGCTAAATCTGTTTTGTCCCACTGACTACTTTTTGTTTGAAAAATTCTGCCATTATGATTTCATGTAGTACAGACTTTCTACAACTAAGAAGTTCTTTAGATAATAACAGATGCATTTAGGGAAGCTCAGGGATTTGAAAAAGGTCATACATGCCCTTGCAGATTAATAGTTGTATCAGTAATTTTCTATAAATCACCTGTTTACATACTTTCTTTTCTTCCTGATTAACAATCTCCCCCAATGTAACAATCCACAAAAATAAGAGAACAAATAAATCATAGTGCAATGGAGAAATCTCTGGAATTGTGTGCTGCATTTTAAAAAAGTTTGAGTCAGATTCATGCCCAATGTAAATTTTTAGAAACATGTTTTCATTATGTAAAGATAAAAGACATTGAATAGCTCATTAATAACATTAATAGCTCATTAATAACATTAGGTAGTAAGTAACTACCTAATAGAAAAACATCACTGATATTTTTGATACTTTTATAAACTTGATAATATACTAGCATTAGTATTAACATTTAATATCTGTGCAAATTAATTTTTAATTTTAAAAAACAATTTTAAAAGTTCTCACGCTTTTTGACACTTATAGAAAACAAGCAACTACTATTGTATCTGTCTCTTATACACATCTTCTCCTGTACAATGAAGTGATATTGAGACATGAGTCTGATTATTTTGTTAAAGTGGCAGGGTATAAATAAGTATTAAATGATTAAGATTTTGTAAAAAAAAAATACTGTCCATGTTATAGGTCAGCTAGCTTTCAGAATTAATCATAATTAAGGACCCTTGTGGAGATGTATTATAAACACAAAGCAAGGAAAGCTGTATTTCCAATATAAAATCATTAGCTGGGATTTATGCAGTGTATTAGTATGTCAATAAACTTAAATATGTCATAAATTAATAATGGTAAAAATATGAGAGAGTTTAATATAATTTATAGTAAAGAGTTTATTCTAATATACAAAGCTGTTGGAGGTAAATAATGTGACATTTGATGAAACGGAAGATAAAGTATTTTTCAGTCCTAGATTTTCATCCTGAATTTTAGAAGATTAGAAAATTAATGGCCCTATTTCTAATTCTGCCCGTCTCACTTTATGTCTTTCCACCATTCTCCATTCATCCTTTCTAAGCAACAGAGTTAGAAGTAACTATTTTTCATTCTTCTTATATATAGGAACAACTCTCTTCAGAATACTAAATTTCAGAATATTGGAAATGAAGTACTAATAAATAAAACTTTTACTCAAACTAGTAAAAGTACTTTATAGAGATTCTTTCTCAAATTCCTCCTGGAACAATGTGGAAATAAAACATGTGCATGTGCCAGTGGGCATGGTAAACATGCAAAAATATTACCAATAAACTGAGCAATCTTTAAATTAAGGAGAACCTGAAGAAAACACAATATTTTCCCCAGAGCTGTTTGCCATTAAATTATAGAGGATAATAGACAATAAGATGATAACTAGACTTAAAAATGGGATTTCAATTCATAAAATATTTTCCAAGTTGGCCCAACTTAGAATAAAATAATCATGAAAGTATAAGAGGAAACAAGGAAAAAATTGTTCATTTTATTACATATGTCCTATGGCAGTGTTTACATAAGCTATACCAGAAAGTTCAATAGTGTTGATGTATGTGGGTGTGAGTGTGTGTTCTGTGTGTATGTTTGTGTCTGTGGATATGTTTATTATTTGAAGACTAAAACTTCTTTCAAAGCACTTAATATTTTATAATCAACTAAAAAGCCCATTTGAAGTATAAACTCATGTAATTTAAGTTAATAACTTCTCCTGTTGACAAAGGGACTCTACAATAGCTGGTTGTTTTCCTGACATAGCAACTCAGAAAGAACCATTGTTCAATGGGTTTGTGGCCTTTGAGTGTAGATAATTGATCATAAATCTTTAAGTGGCCCAGCTGGGCTTCCATATGACTGTAGAGAAGCACCATATGGCCTCTAGAACTCACAGGGATCCTCTGCACTCACAGGTTACAGATTGAAAATCTGTCACAGTATTGAGAAGCAAGCTGCTCTCAAACTAGTGAAAATAACTGATATTCTCCAGTAAACCAAAGTGGAGATTTTCTTTAATAAGCTTATGGCTGTTTCTACAGTTCTCATACTTTTTTGATAATGCCCAGATAATTTAGGGTCTTGAACAATCCATTGTCATAAGGTCCCTAAGCTTTGAAGAAAAGCACCTTATGAGCCTTGGCTCATCCTAAGAGAATCAGAGACATTGTTTGGAGCTTACTATCTCCCTTCTGTGCTTTGTTCTGCATATTGGCATCATTTTCTTAGATTTTGGTCCTGATGGTTGAAAATAATCACTTTCCAGATTGCTCTCTCCTTTCTCATACCTTGAAGTTTCTCTAATTCAGAGAGACTTAGTCTCCTTTCATAATACTTACCTACCCCTAAGTCAGGGGTAAAATAAATTATGTATTTGCGATCAGGCCAGAAGACCAGAGTGGGTACCCTTTCTTCTCCAGGGGATCTTCCCAATCAAGGGATGGAACCAAGGTCTCCTGCATTGCAGCTGGATTCTCTACCTGCTGAGGCACCAGGGAAGCTAGTACATCCTTAGATGTGTGACAAAAAGAATGGCTCCCACTATATAGTGATGGTTAAAATAGAGGATAGCAAGTTCTCTGAAATACATGAATTGATGTTCATGAAGAGAATTGATTGTTAGAAAGATGATGATGATCCATATGTCTACTCACTTATTTACGTTAGTTAGGATTCATGGACAATATCAGCAAATTTGGTAATAGAATAGGGTTACATCACATCTAATATGCAGTATAAACAGTATCATTTTTATACCAGAGGACATGCCCTGGGAGGAATCTTTAGAACCGATGAGTCAAGATGAACCAAAACTGAGAGGCTCCCCTTCTGGGCCATATTCTAGGTATCCAGGACCTTAGAAGTCAATGTCTAAATGCCCAGACCTCGTTCTCCGTTACTGAATAAGCCGTTCCTTTGAGTCTGTTCTCCTCAGGGCAGAACACACTGAAGTGTACATGCTTCTGAGCCCAAAGAATGGCCAAGGAGAGGCTCCATAGAGAGGTTGTTTGAATGGAGCCTAAAGTAACAGCTGGGATGTAACCACTTACGTGCATGAGGTCCCTCCAGGAATAATAAAAGACCAAGGATAATGGGGGCAAGTTGTGAGCTGAAGACAAGAAGCTGGGATCCATCTCCCCCCTGGCTAACACATTCAAGTACCACGTTCCTGAGGAGCCTGAGAACTTTAAGTTCATCCTACCTTTCCTGGGTGTTTGGAAGGTATATTTTTCATGGTGCAATATAGAACTAATTTTGTCAGATAGTTCATTACCTTGGTTTAAAATCTCTAACAATCCAATTATGAACATCTATTTTTATTCAAAGTGTAGAGTCTGAATGGAACCTATCCTTAGAAAGTAGAAAGAAAATGAAGTCGCCCAGTCATGTCTGACTCTTTGCGACCCTGTGGACTATAGCCCACCAGGCTCCTCCGTCCATGGGGTTCTCCAGGCAAGAATACTGGAGTGGGTTGCCATTTCCTTCTCCAGAGGATCTTCCTGACCCAGGGATCGAACCCAGGTTCCCCGCATTGCAGGCAGATGCTTTAACCTATGAGCCACCAGGGAAGCTCGAACCTATCTTTAAATGTGGATGAACTGTTAATCTATATTTGTATCCCCTCCTACCATTCATCAAAGTGATTGATTATCTAGGAAATTCCATATTTCAAGAATTTAGTTATGACTTCTCAGAATACAAAGACTTTTAAGTAGAAAACTTATAATTTGTATCACGAGTTTGCAGTATTCAATAAAGTGTTAACCTTTTAGAGAATGAAGTTTTTTAGGCTTCAATAAAGCATTTAGCGGAGAAGGCAATGGCACCCCACTCCAGTACTCTTGCCTGGAAAATCCCATGGACGGAGGAGCCTGGTGGGCTGCAGTCCATGGGGTCGCTAAGAGTCGGACACGACTGAGCAACTTCACTTTCACTTCTCACTTTCATGCATTGGAGAAGGAAATGGCAACCCACTCCAGTGTTCTTGCCTGGAGGGTCCCAGGGACGGGGGAGCCTAGTGGGCTACCGTCTATGGGGTCGCACAGAGTCGGACACGACTGAAGCGACTTAGCAGCAGCAGCAGCAGCAGCAAAGCATTTAACAAACAGTGGATCAGAGGGTAACCTTTATTAATAGTCTAGTTATAATTTAGGTTCCTCATTTGTAAAATGAAGCAATATCTATCTACCTGCCTGTCTATTGTAGGTGTGTCCTGAGGATTTATATACCATCCAGGCACGTTGCAAGAAATTTGTGAATATTCATTAATGAATATTATTAATGAATAATGAACATTCAATTTTCCCAAATATCAGGGTGTATCAATTAATTGACTTAATATTGAGTATATACTGGATGATAACAGAAAAATTTCAAATTATTAACTGGTAATTTAAATGTATTGCATGCAAAGGTATTTATTACATTATCATGCAGAATGAATTTTGAGTGTTGAGAGGAAAAGAAAAACTAGAAATACAGTAATTCAAAGGATTTAATATTTGGCTTTTTCATTTTATTTTTTTCATTTTTTTGCACTATTTTTTCACACTATTGTTGATTCACACCATTATATTAGCTATAGTAGTTTAACCTAAATAATGGCTATCTTTTCTGCGTTGTAAAATATACTCAGTTCTCCAAATTTACCAACAAAAAGGTAGTTCTTTATCTCTAAAAGGATAATAACCTTGAGATTGGCTTTTTCATTGGGCTCCTTCCTATAATTACCTCTTTATTATTGAGCTAGCATTAGACCTGTTGGGTGAAGAAAGTAAGCATGAGTAAAAAGGCCAGTTTCAGACACACTCATACAGACATATATTTTTTTTTTTAGCCATCAATCCTGTATTCATTAAGACTGTGATTCAGTATTTTTAGCGATAGTACCCCACTCCAGTACTCTTGCCTGGAAAATCCCATGGACAGAGAAGCCTGGTAGGCTGCAGTCCATGGGATCGCTAAGAGCTGGATAGACGGAGCGACTTCACTTTCAGTTTTCACTTTCATGAATTGGAGAAGGAAATGGCAACCCACTCCAGTGTTCTTGCCTGGAGAATCCCAGGGACGAGGGAGCCTGGTGAGCTTCCGTCTATGGGGTCACACAGAGTTGGACACGACTGAAGTGACCTAGCAGCAGCATACTCCATTAAAAGTTATTATCAGTTAAGTCACTCAGTTGTCTCTGACTCTTTGCAACATCATGCACTGCAGCACACCAAGCTTCCGTGTCTATCACCAGTGGAGCTTACTCAAACTCATGTCCATTGAGTCGGTGATGCCAACCAACCATTTCATCCTCTGTCGTCCCCTTCTCCTCCTGCCTTCAGTTTTTCCAAGCATCAGGGTCATTTCAAATGAGTCAGTTCTTTGCAGCAGGTGGCCAAAGTATTGGAGTTTTAGCTTCAGCATCAGTCTTTCCAATGAATATTCAGGACTAATTTCCTTTAGGATGGACTGGTTGGATCTCCTTGCAGCCCAAGAGATATTCAAGAGTCTTCTCCAAAACCACAGTTCAAAAGCATCAATTCTTCAGTGCTCAGCTTTCTTTATATCCCAACTCTCACATCCATACGACTACTAGAAAAACCATAGCTTTGACTAGAAGGACCTTTGTTGGCAAAGTAATGTTTCTGCTTTTTAATATGCTCTCTAGGTTGGTCATAGCTTTTCTTCCAAGGAGCAAGTATCTTTTAATTTTGTGGCTGCAGTCACCATCTACAGTGATTTTGGAACCCCCAAAAATAAAGTCTCTCACTGTTTCCATTGTTTCCCCGTCTATTTGCCATGAAGTGATGGGACCAGATGCCATGATCTTAGTTTTCTGAAAGTTGCGTTTTATGCCATGTTTTTCACTCTCTTTTTTCTCTTTCATGAAGGGTCTCTTTAGTTCCTCTTTGCTTTCTGCCATAAGTTTGGTATCATTTACATATCTGAGGTTATTGATATTTCTCCTGGCAGTCTTGATTCCAGCGTGTGCTTCATCCCAGCCAGCATTTCCCATGATGTACTCTGCATATAAGTTAAATAAACAGGGTGACACTATACAGCTTTGACTTACTCCTTTCCCAATTTGGAACCAGTCTGTTGTTCCATGTCCAGTTCTAACTGTTGCTTCTTGACCCGCATACGGATCTCTCAGTTGGCAGGTCAGGTGGTCTGGTATTCACATCTCTTTAGAATTTTCCACAGTTTGTTGTGATTCACACAGTCAAAGACTTTGGCATAGTCAGTTAAGCAGAAGCAGATGCTTTTCTGGAACTCTTGCTTTTTCTATGATCCAGCGGACGTTGTCTATTTGATCTCTGGTTCCTCTGCCTTTTCTAAATCCATCTTGAACACCTGAAAGTTCATGGTTCATGTACTGTTGAAGCCTGGCTTGGAAAATCTTGAACATTACTTTGCTAGCATGTGAGATGAGTGCAATTGTGCAGTAGTTTGAACATTCTTTGGCATTGCCTTTCTTTGGGATTCAAATGAAAACCATAACAGCTATAAATGCTGTACTATACAATATGTCCTTGTTTTTCTATTTTATACATAATAGTTTGTATCTCTTGATGCCCTACCTCTATCCTGTCTCTCCCTGCATCCTTCTCCCCACTTGCAACTACTAGCCTGTTCCCTATACCTGTGAATCTGTTTCTTTTTTGTTATATTCATTCATTTTGTTTTATTTTTTAGATTCCACACATGTGATAACATACAGTATTATTTTTTCTTGATCTGACTTATTTCACTAAGCATAATAACATTTAGGTCCATCTATGTTGTTGCAAATGGCAGAATTTCATTAATTTATGCCTGAGTAAGAGTCCATTGTTTGTGTTTCTTTTTATGGCTGAGTAATATTCCACTGTGTGTGTGTGGGTGTGTGTGTGTGTGTGTGTACTACTACTCCTTCCACCATTCATCTGTTCATGTCCACTTAGGTGCTTCCATGGCTTGGTTATTATAAATAATGCTCCTATGAATATTGGAGTGCATGAATCTTTTATTTATTTTTTTTAATTTAAATTTATTCATTTTAATTGGAGGCTAATTACTTTACAATATTGTATTGGTTCTGCCACACATCAACGTGTATCTGCCACAGGCATACACACGTTCCCCATCCTGAACCCCCCTCCCATCTCCCTCCCTGTATCATCCTTAAATTACAGTTTACATTTTCTTTGGGTATATACCCAGGAATGAAATTGCTGGATCATATAGTAGTTCTATTTTCAGTTTTTTAGGAGCCTCCATACTATTTTCCACACCTACTGCACCAATTTACATTCCCACCAATACTGTACTAGGATTCCCTTACTCCACATACTTTCCAACATTTGTTATTTGTTTTCTTTCTGAAGATAGTCATTCTGACAGTTGTGAGGTGATATCTCATTGTGGTTTTAATTTACATTTATCTAATGATTAGTGATATTGATCATCTTTTTATGTGTCCATTGGCCACCTTCTTAGAATAAGATGCAAATGGCTACTGAATGATATGCAAGTATATCACAGGAAATATTCATTCAAGATACAGGTCATTGTTTGAAACACACAACCCCAAAATATATTATCAAAATTATTTTCAGAACTCAAAAAAGCCCCAAGATGATATAATAGAAAATAGAATATATAATAAAATATAAAAATAATTTAGAAAGAGATTTCCAAATATGTGTTCCTAAAGCACCAGTTAAAGAGTCTTGATCATTTTACAAACACATTACAAAATAATTCAATAATGGAAAATGTGTAATTCAATATTTACTGCATCATTGCATTTTAGATAGGTTAAATACAAGCCATTCATTGTACTCTTAAAATCATAGAATTTTAGATGCATGAATTTGCCCAAGACACAGGTCTATATATTAAAGATAATTCATATCTTAAATGATATAAAAAGATTAAATATGTTTTAAATAAGATGAATCATGAGGCAAGTATATGATTCATGCTGAATAAAGAGTGTATTTTACTGGTTCAGTTCAGTTCAGTTGCTCAGTTGTGTCCAACTCTTTGCGACCCCATGAATTGCAGCACGCCAGACCTCCCTGTTCATTACCATCTCTCGGAGCTCACTCAGACTCACATCCATCGAGTCCGTGATGCCATCTAGCCATCTCATCCTCTGTCATCCCCTTCTCCTCCTGCCCCCAATTCCTCCCAGCATCAGAGTCTTTTCCAATGAGTCAACTCTTCGCATGAGGTGGCCAAAGTACTGGAGTTTCAGCTTTAGCATCATTCCTTCCAAAGAAATCCATCATCATAAATCAATTGTAAAATATATATGTATAAATATATATAAATAATATATAAAATATTCAAAGGTAAAGAAAATTATACCATTAAAAATGTGACTTTGAATATTATTATAATAGGAGTCCAAATCAATGTTAGAATGTAATTTAAGAAATAGTGAATCAATGTTGGGAATAATTTTAAGTGAGCATTTAAAACTTTTAAGAAAATATCCTCTAGTTATGGTGACCAGGTTATAAAATGCTGCTGGAAAGCTATATATGGTACGTCAAGGCTGTATATTGTCACCCTGCTTATTTAACTTATATGCATAGTACATCATGAGAAACGCTGGACTGGAAGAAACACAAGCTGGAATCAAGATTGCCGGGAGAAATATCAATAACCTCAGATATGCAGGTGACACCACCCTTATGGCAGAAAGTGAAGAGGAGCTAAAAAGCCTCTTGATGAAAGTGAAAGAGGAGAGCGAAAAAGTTGGCTTAAAGCTCAACATTCAGAAAATGAAGACCATGGCATCCGATCCCATCACTTCATGGGAAATAGATGGGAAACAGTGTCAGACTTTATTTTCTTGGGCTCCAGAATCACTGCAGGTGGTGACTGCAGCCATGAAATTAAAAGACGCTTACTCCTTGGAAGAAAAGTTATGTCCAACCTAGATAGCATATTGAAAAGCAGAGACATTACTTTGCCGACTAAGGTCCATCTAGTCAAGGCTATGGTTTTTCCAGTAGTCATGTATGGATGTGAGAGTTGGACTGTGAAGAAGGCTGAGCGCCGAAGAATTG
>SJYT01078378.1:57643-68018 GCA_006410635.1 Cephalophus harveyi
TGGTGATGGACAGGGAGGCCTGGCGGGCTGCGATTCATGGGGTCGCAAAGGGTCGGACATGACTGAGCGACTGAGCTGAGCTGAAGCTTATTTTTCTTCTCGGTGTATTGATCTGTTTTATGATCACACAGTGTGGCACTACCAAACCCCCAGAGTCCTACCCATAGTCTTCAGAGACGTCCATGATTCTTCTTTTTTTCTGCAGGTTATTTATACATAATCTACCACTAAAGCCTTAAAATTGTATACCGTAGGTCTCTTTCAAATCTGTGCACTTGTCTGTCTTCACTCCCTCTCCTATAAACAAAGCTGATATCATATCTTCAGTCTATACTAATATTTGGTATCCTTTGAATAACACAACAGGCTTCAAACTGGTATCTTTACCTCAAGCTGTATTTTTCTGTGGTTAATGCTCAACACTAGCCAGAGTGTTCTTTCAGATCAACCGATCTTTTGATGTAAGTGCCCTAGCTATGTAAAATACTTTTCATAATTCTCTCTGAATAAAATGAAAATTCCTATCCATGTCTTACCAAGGTCCAGATGACCTAGACTTGACTGATCTCTCTCTCTGATCATCTTCCCTCACTAATACCCTTACTCAGGGTATTAATCCTCATTTAATTTCCAACAATTCCCTACAGTTTTCACCCCTGGACATTCACTTCTCTTTTAAAAATGAATAATAAGTTCCTTTATCCTAGTTTTATATTAGATGATAATTCATGAAAAGTGTTGTTAGTTTCAGGTATACAGACAAGTGATTCAGTTATGAATAAGCATGTATCTATCATTTTTCAAATTAGTTTTCAATTCAGGTTTTTACATAATAGTAAGCAGAATTCCCTGTGCTATACCATAGGTCCTTGTTGATTATTTATTTTAAAAATAGTAGTATGTATATACTACTCAATCTCAAACTCCCAATTCCTCCCTGCTTCTCCTTTGTTAACCACAAATTTGTTTTCTAAGTTTAAGTTTCTGTTTTGTAAATAAGTTCATTTGTGCCTTTTAAGATTGTCCAATAAGCAATATATTTGTCTTTCTCTAACTTACTTCACTTAGTATGCTAAGCTACAGATCCATCCATATTGTGGCAGATAGCATTGTTTCATTTTTTTTTTTATGATGGAGTAATATTCCATTGTGTGTGTGTATGTATGTGTGTGTTTGTGTATGTGTGTGTATATATATATATATATATCACATTATTAATCCTCTATCAATGGGCATTAGGTTGCTTCCATATCTTGGCTATTTGTAAACAGTGATGTAATGAACATTGGGGTACATGCATCTTTTTAAACTATGATTTTCTCTGGATATATGCCCAGGAGGAATGGGATTGTTAGATCATATGGTAGCACTATTTTTAGTTTCTGAAGAGACCTCCAAACTGTTCTGCATCGTCGCTAAATCAATTTACATTCTCACCAAACAGTGTAGGAGAGTATCCTTTTTTCCACTCTCTCCAGTGTTAATGGTTTGTAAACTTTTTAATGATACCATTCTGACTGGTGTAAGGTGATACCTCACTATAGCTTTGATTTGCCTTTTTCTAATAATTACAGATGTTGAGCATCTTTTTATGTGCCTGTTGGCCAGCTGTATGTCATCTTTGCAGAAATACCTGCTAGGTCTTCTCCCCATTTTTGGATAGAGATGTTTGTTTTTTTATTGTTATTGAGTTGTATGAGCTCTTTGTTTATTTTGGAGATTAAACATTTGTTGGTTGCTTCATTTGCAAAGATCTCCCATTCTGTAAGTTGTCTTTTCATTTTGTTAATGGTTTTCTTTGCTATGCAAATGTTTGTAAGTTTGATTTCAAATTTATGCTCCACACTGTATGGGCAAAATCAAAATGATATGCACAATTTCAATGTTTTATCAGATAACTTCTAAGTTGAAAATTACTGCCATGATTTCTAAGTTTAACCAGATATAAATTTAGTTATTTAATTGGAAAATATATATATATCCTCACTTCCAAAAATATCATATTTCGGTAATCTCATACATTCATTCAAATAAATCATTATTGAGGACCTAATAAGGCAGTATCTTAGATTCAGGAGATTTTCACTGATAAATAATAAAATATTTTCTTTCTTGAACTTTACCTTCTAACAAATCTCTAACACTTTAAATAACAAGAAGATTTAGACACAGTTATCACAGCAATGAAAGCACAGTATATGAAAATTAAAGTCCCAACTATATCTGGTTAACATGGCCCTGAGAACACCGCTGCTGCTGCTGCTGCTAAGTCGCTTCAGTCGCGTCTGACTCTGTGCGACCCCATAGATGGCAGCCCACCAGGCTCCTCTGTCTAGGGTTCTCCAGGCAAGAACACTGGAGTGGGCTGCCATTTCCTTCTCCAGGTGATGCACATTCAAAAGATTATAATATGCAGAATATAATTCATAAACAGTATCTCATTATAGGATTTTCAGTTTCCAAATTGAAACTATTTTATTCCTATCATGTTCTGTATAAATATTTGTTAGATGATCAACTGAATGAATGAAAGACTATATCAATACATCTTTCTCTTTATACAGATCCAGTGCTTAACCTCAATCAGTGTATTTCATCATCTGGAAATTAGTTATAAAGCCTATCTCAAATAGTTTTATTAAAAATTACCTGATACTGTAAGAATTCTAATATAGTTGGCTTTTGTAAATTTTAATTTCTTTGCTTCACTGTATACTTCTGTTTACCTTTAGAGAACAACAAAAAATTAATAATAGAATACTGAATTATGGAAACCAAAGATGAAATGGAGATGAGGTTTTCTTTTTTTGAGTATATTTTTAAAATTTATTTTAATTGGAGGCTAATTACTTTACAATATTGTGGTGGGTTTTACCATGCATTCACGTGAATCAGCCATGGGTGTACAGGTGTTCCCCATCCTGAATCCCCTCCCACCTCNTCTTTTCATTTTGTTAATGGTTTTCTTTGCTATGCAAATGTTTGTAAGCTTGATTTCAAATTTATGCTCCACACTGTATGGGCAAAATCAAAATGATATGCACAATTTCAATGTTTTATCAGATAACTTCTAAGTTGAAAATTACTGCCATGATTTCTAAGTTTAACCAGATATAAATTTAGTTATTTAATTGGAAAATATATATATATCCTCACTTCCAAAAATATCATATTTCGGTAATCTCATACATTCATTCAAATAAATCATTATTGAGGACCTAATAAGGCAGTATCTTAGATTCAGGAGATTTTCACTGATAAATAATAAAATATTTTCTTTCTTGAACTTTACCTTCTAACAAATCTCTAACACTTTAAATAACAAGAAGATTTAGACACAGTTATCACAGCAATGAAAGCACAGTATATGAAAATTAAAGTCCCAACTATATCTGGTTAACATGGCCCTGAGAACACCGCTGCTGCTGCTGCTGCTAAGTCGCTTCAGTCGCGTCTGACTCTGTGCGACCCCATAGATGGCAGCCCACCAGGCTCCTCTGTCTAGGGTTCTCCAGGCAAGAACACTGGAGTGGGCTGCCATTTCCTTCTCCAGGTGATGCACATTCAAAAGATTATAATATGCAGAATATAATTCATAAACAGTATCTCATTATAGGATTTTCAGTTTCCAAATTGAAACTATTTTATTCCTATCATGTTCTGTATAAATATTTGTTAGATGATCAACTGAATGAATGAAAGACTATATCAATACATCTTTCTCTTTATACAGATCCAGTGCTTAACCTCAATCAGTGTATTTCATCATCTGGAAATTAGTTATAAAGCCTATCTCAAATAGTTTTATTAAAAATTACCTGATACTGTAAGAATTCTAATATAGTTGGCTTTTGTAAATTTTAATTTCTTTGCTTCACTGTATACTTCTGTTTACCTTTAGAGAACAACAAAAAATTAATAATAGAATACTGAATTATGGAAACCAAAGATGAAATGGAGATGAGGTTTTCTTTTTTTGAGTATATTTTTAAAATTTATTTTAATTGGAGGCTAATTACTTTACAATATTGTGGTGGGTTTTACCATGCATTCACGTGAATCAGCCATGGGTGTACAGGTGTTCCCCATCCTGAATCCCCTCCCACCTCTCTCCCCATCCCATCCCTCAGGGTCATCCCAGTGCACCAGCCATGTGCATCCTTCTCATGCATCGAACCTGGACTGGTGATCTATTTCACATATGATAATATACNTTTAATTGGAGGCTAATTACTTTACAATATTGTGGTGGGTTTTACCATGCATTCACGTGAATCAGCCATGGGTGTACAGGTGTTCCCCATCCTGAATCCCCTCCCACCTCTCTCCCCATCCCATCCCTCAGGGTCATCCCAGTGCACCAGCCATGTGCATCCTTCTCATGCATCGAACCTGGACTGGCGATCTATTTCACATATGATAATATACATGTTTCAGTGCTATTCTCTCAAATCATCCCACCCTTGCCTTCTCCCACGGAGTCCAAAAGTTTGTTCTTTACATCTGTGTCTCTTTTGATATCTTGCATATAGGGTCATCGTTACCATCTTTCTAAATTCCATATACATGTGTTAATATACTATATTGGTGTTTTTCTTCCTTGGTGGCTCAGACGGTAAAGAAGCTGCCTGCACTGTGGTAGACCCAGGTTCAATCCCTGGGTCGGGAAGATCCCCTGGAGAAGGAAATGGCAACCCACTCCAGTATTCTTGCCTGGAAAATCCCATGAATAGAGGAGCCTGGTGGGCTACAGCCCATGGGGTCACAAAGAGTCAGACATGACTTAGTGACTAACACTTTCTGACTTACTTTGCTCTGTATAATAGCTGTCTCTTATACACATCTAATCATAGAGGATCCTGCTGTGATTTATGTCAGAGAGTGTTTTGCCTATGTTTTCCTCTAGGAGTTTTATAGTTTCTGGTCTTACATTTAGATCTTTAATCCATTTTGAATTTATTTTTGTGTATGGTGTTAGAAAGTGTTCAAGTTGCATTCTTTTACAAGTGGTTAACCAGTTTTCCAAGGACCACTTGTTAAAGAGATTGTCTTTTCTCCATTGTATATTCTTGCCTCCTTTGTCAAAGATAAGGTGTCCATAGGTGTGTGGATTTATCTCTGGGCTTTCTATTTTGTTCCATTGATCTGTGTGTCTATCTTTGTGCCAGCACCATACTGTCTTGATGACTGTTGCTTTGTAGTATAACCTGAACTCAGGCAGGTTGATTCCTCCAGTTCCATTCTTCTTTCTCAAGATTGCTTTGGCTATTCGAGGGCTTTTGTAGTTCCATATAAATTGTGAAATTATTTGTTCTAGTTCTCAAAAAAATACCAATACAATTCTGACTGGTAACTTTCAAGAGCATTAAATAATTTCACCTCACACTGAGAGTTGCTGTAAATCTTCAGGGCATGCTGGAATCTCACTGTGTGTGAAGTTTGGCTTCAAGGGCATCGATTGCCTTAAAAATAAACTTAGTATTACATTTCTCTATATAATTAGCTCTAATGTTTGGATGGAGTTTCAGATAGCTTAGGAAAATAGGATTTTAAGACTGCCAGTGAGATCATATTCATAGGCTCAAGAATCCTTTTACCACTTCCATCTGTGACCTTGGTTTTTCTATTCATATCATAGGTCCTGTGTAGCATGCAGTAGAAAAGAAGAAACAGCATAATGTTTAGAAGCATTGAAATTGCAGATATACTTGAAAAAGTCTCTGAACACACAAGAGCATTTTAGACCTCAGTGAAACTGTTTAGGTTTTCACATATATTCCCAAACAAGTAATTGCCATATACCTACATTAAAAAGAATTTAGAATGGAATAACACAGGATTTTAAAATACTGTGTGTGTGTGTGTGTGTGCATGCACACATGTGGAAACAAGAAAATTTTAATATTATCATTTGTACTAACACATTAACTGCTAGCATGATGAATTTCACTGTAACTGATACATAGGCATATGATAAATACAGTGGAAGGAAGAAAAAAGGAAGGGAGGGAGGGAAGAAGAAATTTAGTTTGACTCTTTCAAGAAGAGTTTTATTTTAACCTATCTCTTTATGCAGCCAGCAATGAAAATTTTTAGGATTTTGTTTAGAAGACCCAAGTTCAAGCCCTGGGCTGGGAAGATGCTCTAGAGAAGAGAATGGCAACCCACTCTAGAGGAGCCTGGCAGGCTACAGTCCATAGGGTTAAATACAGCTGGACATCAGTGAGTGACTAACACTCTAACTTTACCTGTAAAATTCTGTGAACTCCAGATTAGAATTGAAAAAAATCCCTAAAGTTGATTATACTTCTCTATTATTTAAGAATTTGGAGGAATGCAAAGGCAATGGCACCCCACTCCAGTACTCCTGCCTGGAAAATCCCATGGACGGAGGAGCCTGGAAGGCTGCAGTCCATGGGGTTGCGAAGAGTCGGACACGACTGAGCAACTTCACTTTCACTTTTCACGTTCATGCATTGGAGAAGGAAATGGCAACCCACTCCAGTGTTCTTGCCTGGAGAATCCCAGGGACGGGAGCCTGGTGGCTGCTGTCTATGGGGTCGCACAGAGTCAGACGCGACTGAAGCGACTTAGCAGTTAGCAGCAAACTTAAGACCCAAATTCTGTTTAGTAAATTTACAGGAATAACGAGGAGCTCTTTTTCCAAGGGCAGGAATACTAACCTATCTAAAAGTGTTAATGTCTCAATATCATTTGTGTCTAAATTCTTGCTTTTAAAAAAAATTTAAAATTATAGCAATCCAAGTTTACATTCAATAAATCTATATGGTTGTTTACACATCATCTATGGAGACAACGACATTTAGTAGATACTCTTGTCTTCAAAACCCCTGTGACATTTCAGTAACTACAATAATATTTTTCAGTAAATTCTATTTTTAATTGAATTCTGTTGCTAAACAGAATATGACTTTGTATATGATTATCATGATGATATTATTATCAATCTACTCCACAATGGTAGGGTAGTTTATCAATCAGGTTGTCAACTTCTCAAATATTCTCCAGTAATTTTTTTTTTCTATTTGAAGATACAAAGCAAATATTTCTTGCATTCAGCTGAAACCTGATTGATAAGGTAAGTACTACCTGAGTACTAGCAAATGGGATCATGAGCTTAAGAATTCCCCATATAAGGATAGAGATTTTCATCATGTTGGGCAACCAGGAAACAGAATAATTGTTTTTTTTCCTACAAATATTAATATTTTCAACTAGTATTTGACAATATTAATTTTAAGCAGGAATGTGATAGAGGTAGGCCTTATAATTATAATAGCAATTTATATTTTGTCATATTTGGCAAAAGTTAGGACAAAGGGCTTCTAAATTTCTTAATTCAGAGTGCTTTGATACTTAATTTATCAGGAAGGACAATAGTGGCATATTTTACTGCTTAAAACTTAGCACACAATTGACCTAGGCATATAGTGAAATAATATACAAGATATAAAATAAAATAATATACAAGGTATAAAACAATAAATGAATCAAGAAATCAAATATTTTAAAATTTTATTTTATTGAAGTATAGCTGATTTACATGTTAATTTTTACTGTAATAGAAAAGTTATTGTCACACACATATACACACATTTTTGTATATTTTCCATTATGATTTATCACAAGATATTGAATGTAGTTCTCTGTGCTATACAGTAGGACCTTGTTATTGATCCATTCTATATATAGTAGTTTGTATCTACTAAACCCAAGCTTACAATCCATCCCTCCCCCACATATAGTGGAAGTGGGAAATAGATTCAAGGTATTAGATCTGATAGAGTGCCTGAAGAACTATGGACAGAGGTTCATGACATTGTACAGGAGACAGTGATTAAGACCACCATCAAGAAAAAAAAAAATGCAAAAAGGCAAAATGATTGTCTGAGGAGGCCTTACAAATAGCTGAGAAAAGAAGAGAAGCTAAGGGCAAAGGAGAAAAGGAAAGATATACCCATTTGAATGCAGAGTTCCAAAGAATACCAAGAAGAGATAAGAAAGCCTTCCTCAGTAATCAATGCAAAGAAATAGAGGAAAACAATAGAATGGGAAAGACGAGAGATTTCTTCAAGAAAATTAGAGATACAAAGGAAGCATTTCATGCAAAGTTGGGTACAATAAAGAACAGAAATGGTATGGACCTAACAGAAGCAGAAAATACAAAGAAGAGGTGGCAAGAATACACAGAAGAACTATACGAAAAAGATCTTCATGATGCGGATAACCAAAATGGTGTGATCACTCACCTAGAACCAGATATCCGGGAATGTGAAGTCAAGTGGGTCTTAGGAAGCATCACTATGAACAAAGCTAGTAGAGGTGATGGAATTGCAGTTGAGCTATTTCAAATCCTAAAAGAAGATGCTGTGAAAGTGCTGCACTCAATATGCCAGCAAATTTGGAAAACTCATCAGTGGCCATAGGACTGGAAAAGGTCAGTTTTCATTCCAATTCCAAAGAAAGGCAATGCCAAAGAATGTTCAAACTACTGCACAATTGCACTCATCACACACACTAGCGAAGTAATGCTCAAAATTCTCCAAGCCAGGCTTCAGCAATATGTGAACTGTGGACTTCTAGATGTTAAAGCTGGATTTAGAAAAGGCAGAGGAACCAGAGATCAAATTGCCAACATCCACTGGATTATTTAAAAAGTCAGATAGTTCCAGAAAAACATCTTTGTCTGCTTTATTGACTATGCCAAGCCTTTGACTGTGTGGTTCACAAAAAACTGTGGAAAATTCTTAAAGGGATGAGAATACTAGACTACCTGTCCTGCCTCCTGAGAAATCTGTATGCAGGTCAAGAATCAACAGTTAGAACTGGACATGGAAAAACAGACTGGTTCTAAAGCAGGAAAGGAATACATCAAGGCTGTATAGTGTCACCCTGCTTATTTAAGTTATACACAGAGTACATCATGGAAAATGCTGGACTGGATGAAGCACAAGCTGGAATCAAGATTGCCGGGAGAAATATCAATAACCTCAGATATGCAGATGACACCACCCTTATGGCAGAAAATAAAGAAGAACTAAAGAGCCTCTTGATGAAAGTGAAAGAGCAAAGTGAAAAAGTTGGCTTAAAACTCAACATTCAGAAAACTGAAGATCATGGCATTTGGTCCCATCCCTTCATGGCAAATAGATGGGGAAGCAGTGGAAACAGTGGCAGACTTTATTTGGTCTGCAAAATCACTACAGATGGTAACTGCAGCCAACAAAGTGAAAAAGTTGGCTTAAAACTCAACATTCAGAAAACTGAAGATCATGGCATTTGGTCCCATCCCTTCATGGCAAATAGATGGGGAAGCAGTGGAAACAGTGGCAGACTTTATTTGGTCTGCAAAATCACTACAGATGGTAACTGCAGCCATGAAATTAAAAGACGCTTGCTCCTTGGAAGAAAGGCTGTGACCATTCTAGACAGCATATTAAAAAGGAGAGACATTACTTTGCCAGCCTAGGTCCATCTAGTCAAAGCTTTGATTTTTCCAGTAGTCATATTTGTATATGAGAGTTGGACTATAAAGAAAGCTAGCCAGGAAGAATTGATGCTTTTGAACTGTGGTGTTAGAGAAGATTCTTGAAAGTCCCTTGAATAGCAAGGAGATCCAACCAGTCCATCCTAAAGGAGATCAGTCCTGAATATTCATTGGAAGGACTGATGTTGAAGCTGAAACTCCAATACTTTGGCCACCTGATGCAAAGAAATGACTCATTTGAAAAGACCTTGATGCTGGGAATGATTGAAGGCAGCAGGAGAAGGGGATGTCAGAGGATGAAATGGTTGGGTGGCATCACCAACTCAATGGACATGAGTTTGAGAAAGCTCTTGGAGTTGGTAATGGACAGGGAAGCCTGGCATGCTGCAGTGCGTGGGGTTGCAAAGACTTATACATGACTGAGCGATTGAACTGAACTAATATATAAAATAGTTAACTAATGCAAACCTATAGCATAGCACAAGGAAGTCTACCTGTGCTCTGTGTGAACCTAAATGGGAAGAAAGATAATAAGGGTGGATATATATATAGGATTCATTTTGCTTTACAGTAGAAATGAAACTAAAACAACATTGTGAAGAAAATATACTCAAATAAAAATCATAAAAATTGTGAATAGGTAATTAACTAATAAAGAACTTTAATTAGTAATTAAAACTGTGAAAGTGAAGTTGCTCAGTCATGTCTGACTCTTTGCGACCCTGTGGACTGTAGCCCACCAGGTTCTTCCATCCATGGGATTCTCCAGGCAAGAATACTGGAGTGGGATGCCATTTCCTTCTCCAGGGAAATCTTCCCAACCCAGAGATCAAACCCAGGTATCCCGCATTGCAGGCAGACGCTTTA
>SJYT01078386.1:0-13640 GCA_006410635.1 Cephalophus harveyi
GTCCCTTGGACTGCAAGGAGATCCAACCAGTCCATTCTGAAGGAGATCAGCCCTGGGATTTCTTTGGAAGGAATGATGCTAAAGCTGAAACTCCAGTACTTTGGCCACCTCATGCGAAGATTTGACTCACTGGAAAAGACTCTGATGCTGGGAGGGACTGGGGGCAGAAGGAGAAGGGGACCACAGAGAATGAGATGGATGGACGGCATTACCAACTCAATGGACATGAGTTTGAGTGAACTCCGGTTGTTGGTGATGGACAGGGAGGCCTGGCGTGCTGCGATTCATGGGGTCGCAAAGAGTTGGACACGACTGAGTACTGAACTGAACTGATGACATCTCTCTGTTATAGGAGAATATGTATTGGTCAATTAAATATGCAGTTAGCACCCACTATGGTTCCATTCCTGTGCTGGGACCTATAGGAGAAATAGAGTTGCCACCCTTGAAAGAAATTTCAATTCAGTTGAAGAGACAAGATTCATAGTAGGGAGAAATTTCTAACCAAATGTAGATATGTCAAAGTAAGTGAAAACAGCTCAACAGTTTCAAAAAACCAAACAAATGTCAAATGAGTATTTATATGACAAGAATTATTCTAGGTGCAGGCAATACAAAGATGAATAAAACACATTATTTGTACTCAAGAAACTTACAATTCAGCTGGGGAGACAAAGTATAAATATACAATTTTATTCTAATGTGATAATTGCTAAGGTACAGGTATGCCAGCAATGAAATGGGAACAAAAAATTGAGTTAAAAAATATAGTTAGGGGGAAGGATGGATTGTGAGTTTGAGATTAGCAGATGCAAACTATCATACATAGGATAGATGAACAACAAGGTCCTACTGTAGGGAACTATATCCAATAGCCTGTGACAAACCATACTGGAAAAGAATATGAAAAAAATTGTATATATATGTACACTTTACACACGCACACACACAGTTGTATGGAGAAGAAAATGGCAACCCACTCCAGTATTTTTGCCTGGAGAATCCCATGGACAGAGGAACCTGGGGGCCTACAATCCATGGGGTCGCAAAGAGTTGGACATGACTGAGTGACACACACACACACACACACACACACACGCTTTGCTGTATAGCAGAAATTAACACATCTTAAATCAACTATATCTCAACAAAATAAATGTTAAAAAATAGGCAGGATGGCAAGTTGAAAAAAATATAGTTAATACTAAATCAGTAAAGATAGAAATAGATGAATTGTATGTGGCTTGTGTTTAATTCTGCAAATTGTTTTGTGCTAGACTCGATGGACGTGAGTCTGAGTGAACTCCGGGAGTTGGTGCTGGACAGGGAGGCCTGGCGTGCTGCATTTCATGAGATCGCAAAGAGTCAGACATGACTGAGCGACTGAACTGAACTGAACTGAACTGAGACTCTTCTTCCTGTTTCCCACGATTTATACCAAGTTATTGAGCCTTTACCTAATGTCATCCTCTATGTGACCATGGTTCTTTGACAGTTCACCTTGGCAAACATTTGAGGCCCTCTGTGTGTCAAGCTCTGTGTGACAGAGATTCAAAAATACAGAATAAATGCGCAGTTCCTTCCTCAAAGAAGGGGAAGAGGAAGAGAGTTAACATTTGTCAAATGCCCACTTTTGCCAGGCTGTATGCTAGGTTTCTTATATTATCTCATTTAATCCTCACAAAGATCTTATGAGATAAATAATATTATCCTTTTATAAAAGAAAACACTAAAGCTCAGAGAAGTTAAATAACTAGAGCTGGACATACCTTGAATGGATGGTGACATAAAATAGTTTCTGTTTATAGTGAATTGATTGCATGTTCTCCTTTCAATAGTTAATTTGGCACATTAAATTGAATGACTTTTTAAATATGAAAAGTGCCATATATTAATATTCTGGGGAAAAAAACAAACCTAGCATTAAGGTTTTATAACTTTATTGATTGTTGGATTAAGTCTACCACCATTTGCATCTATGTTTATAAGTGAAATTGGCTTGTAATTTGTATTTACTTTGTCAAGTATTATGGGGTGACATGGTCATATGCAGAAGCCCTAACCTATAGTACCTCAAAATGTAACTATATAGTTGGAGACAGGGCTTTTAAAGGGATGATGAAGGTAAGATAAGGCTGGTGGGGTGGGCCCTAAACGTTCTGCAGGGGATCTTCCCCACCCAGGGATCAAGCCCAGGTCTGCTGCATTGTGGGCGAATGCTTTACCCTCTGAGACACCAGGGAAGCCCAAACCTAAACTCACTTGTGCTTATAAGAAGAGGAAATTTAGACACACAAGAAGAATTTCAAACGCAGAAAAGGGATCACTTGTGCACAGAGGAAAGACCACGTGAGGACACAGTGCGACACAGGTCATCTACAAGTCAAGGAGAGAGGCCTCCGAAGGAATGAAGCCTGCGGACACCTTAAATTTGAACTAATAGCCTCCAGAAGTGTGAGAAAAGAAATTTCTGTTGTTTAAGTTAAAAAAAAAAAAAAAAAAAGTAACTGGCTGAAAGTCACACAGCTAATAAGTGGCTGGGTGGATACTTGAATCTGTATTTGTACTCAGGAAAGTGGCCACCTAATGAGAAGAACAGGCATTTATACTTCACAGTTCTCTTCAAGAAGATCTGCCATAAAGGGTATGAATAAAATACTCCAAGTCGTTGGAGGAATCCAAAAATACTTCCTCAAAGTGACTCATTTTTTGAGGAATAACGGTAGAACTAGGGCTGAGGGACATTCTAGAAGACAGTAGAGAATGGATTCCTAAGAATACCCAGCTGCTTATAATGTAATTGCTTGAAAATTTTGTTCCATCCCCACAAGGAATCTGAGCTGGGAAAAAAATGTAGTTTTTTTAAAAAAAATTAATTTATTTATTTTAATTGGAGGCTAATTACTTTGCAATATTGTGGTGGTTTTTGCCATACATTGACATGAATCAGCCATGGTGTACATGTGTCCCCCATCCTGAACCTCCCTCCCACCTCCCTCCCCATCCCATCCACCAGGGTCATCCCAGTGCACCAGCTCTGAGCACCCTGTCTCATGCATCGAACCTGGACTGGCAATCCATTTCACACATGATAATATACATGTTTCAATGCTATTCTCTCAAATCATCCCATCCTCACCTTCTCCCACAGAGTCCAAAAGACTGTTCTTCACATCTGTGTCTCTTTTGTTGTCTTGCATATAGGGCCATCATTACTATCTTTGTAGTTTTGTTAGCTATATTTTATCCATTGAACCAGTGAAGTTGCTCAGTCGTGTCCGACTCTTTGCGATCCCGTGGACTGTAGCCTACCAGGCTCCTCCATCCATGGGTTTCTAGGCAAGAGTACTGGAGTGGGTTGCCATTTCCTTCTCCAGGAGATCTTCCTGACCTAGGGATTGAACCCAGGTCTCCGGCATTGCAGGTAGACGCTTTACTGTCTGAGCTAATAGCCAGGGAATTGTTTTATCCATTAAGTCATTAAAAATATAATTAGTTATAATTATTACAAGATTCTGGCTGTTTTCTCATCTCTCCACATATCTTATCTATGCAATAGCCTTGTTGCATTTTTCTCAAAGTAAAGTCTTAAAAATATTAATTTATACCTTGATCTCCCCTGAGAATGTAGCCAGAGGATATTAATCCAGAGACTAGACAAGCAGAATGGTGCCTTTTTTTGTGCCAGGTCACTCTGACACCAGTCATCCTAGCTGGGAATTTCTTTCAGTGGCAATCATTCCTCACCTCTGGGTCTATAGAAAACTCCAGATCAGTCTCATTTAGACAAGTGGCCAAAGGACAGTGTTACTACCTTCAACCCCCAGAAGCTGTTCTCTCTGCCCTCTTCCTTCCCAGTCCTCCGCAGTAGAACTTTCCTGAGTGTTTTGAGATCTCGAGGTGTCTCTTTTCTTTTCCTCCAAATTCTGAAAAGTTCCCAAAGCAAACATATCCATTCACCCATCCAGCCATCCACTCATTCACCCAAATCCACAGTCACATCCATCCACCAACCTACCCACCTACAGTCAATAAATATTCATTGAGAAATTACCATGTGCTTGGTCTAATGCTGGGTATCTGAGATAGAGATAAGAAACTGACTCTAGAGTGACTAACAGTCCCATATTGTATAGCACTGGGGGTGGGGTGGGGTGGGGGAGCTCCCAGGGTATGATATTTTTAGTGCTAAAATCAGGAAAGCTCTGGCAAACCAGGATGACTTGACCACCCTATATTTCTCTCAATTGAATGGGAATACAAGCAACTATGATCAATCCAAAAAGACAGTGTTTTATTCATCACTAACTCCAGTATACGAAAGAATGTCTAGCACTTAGTGAGTGCTAACGTCTAGCACTAACGTTGTCTCGTCAACGAGCAGTTGACCGATCAGTGGCAGGAATGACTGACAAAAGTGCTGTAAGAGGATGCTTTGGGAAGGTAGATTCATTATTTAGCAAATACTCATCAAGGGCCTGCTATGTTGCCAAGTACAGTGCTAATCACTAGAGATACAATGAAGAGTAAAACCAGACATGGTCCCTGCCCTTATTGGTGCTTACAGTATAAGAAAAAAATTGATATTTAAATAGTACACCAAAATCAGAGGATACTTTGGGACCACATTGTGGGAGAACTTTCCCGTCTATTGATCAGGTAAGACAATGTTAGAGGAAGTAATATTTAAACTGAGACTTTCAAAAACAAAAACAAAAACAAAACAAAAAACGAGTAAGAAAGAAGAAGGTGGGTAGGGAGTGGGAGAAAGTTAAAAGATTTAGGTCAAATGAGTTCTGGAAAGAGACTTTCCATGTGAGAAGATGTGGCTGTAACAGCAACTCCAGCTTTATTTCCCCCCCCCACAGTATTATTTCACTTTACTACCCAAAATGTATTTCTCTTTAGATATTCCACTCAGGGGTCAAGTCTTCTATGAGGCCTCTCTGGCCTCTCTTCTTTCAGACTGATTTGAGCATTCCACCTGGGGAGGTCCAGCTACATGTTAACCAAAACATGTTTTCAAATCTCCTTCTCAGCATAGCACTGGACTATATTTCTCAGCCCTCCTGCATCTAGATGGGGCCACATGACCACCTTCTGTGTTACTTCTGCCACAAAATGGTTATGAAAAGGTATATTTTCTCCAATTTGGTTCTCTCTCCCCATATGCCAGCTAGGTGATGCTTAACAGCCTTTAGAAGAGGATGGAACAGGCCTGGATCTCTAAATGACTTTATGGAGTACAGCCTCCCTTCCCAAGCTGACCCTCAATAAACCTGAACATGAGCTAGAAATAGTTTATTCTTAACTATTCTTAACACGCACATTTGTCCCTTATATTTGGGAGTTCACATGTTACAGGAAGTAGCCCTACTTACGTTAACTGTTACACCATTCTCTACCCTGATCATATTTATCTCTGCACCATTTAAAATCATGCAATGTACTTACTTGTTTATAGGAATGTCTCATCTATTAGAATCCAAGTTCCTTGATGTGTCTTACTCCTCTTTGAATCCTTAGCACCTAGTACAGTGCTATTCTTAACTATTCGATGGATAAGTGAATAAATGAATGCATGATGCTTAACCCTTTGGGGGGCCTCCACTCTCCCTTTAAAAATCAGGCCCACAATGGAAAAAGCCCCATTCTCTGTTTTTCCTTAGTGTAGCTTCCATTCTCTGAAGGAATTTTACTAAATCCTAAGAGAAAACAGAAAATAATTATAGAAAATAGTAACAGCAGAGTCAGGTTTCCATACCACAGGTTTTGAATTTCGCAAGCCCAGTAAAAGCAGTGAAAAGTTTTCTTTACAGAAATGAAACTATGCCATTTGCAGCAATGTGAATGGATCTGGAGATTATCATACTAAGTGAAGTCAGTCAGACAAAGACAAATATCACGTGGTATCACTTATACATGGACTCTAAAAAATGATACAATTGAACTTATTTACAAACAGAATCACAGAATTTGGAAACAAATTTATGGTTACCAAAGGGGAAATAGGGGGAAGGATAAATTAGGAGTTTGGGATTAACATATATAAAATAAATAAACAACAAGGGCCTACTGTATAGCACAGGGAAATATATTCAATATCATATAATAAAGTATAATGGAAAGGAATCTGAAAAAGAATATAATATGGAATCTAGAATAATGATACTGATGAACCTATTTGCAGGGCAGCAATGGAAATGCAGACATAGAGAATGGACTTGGGGACACAGTGGGGAGGAGAGGATGGGATAAGTCGAGAGAGTAGCATGGAAACCTGTGCATTGCCATATGTAAATGGATAGCCAGTGGGAATTCGTTGTGTGATATAGGGAGCTCAGCTGGGTGCTCTGTGATAACCTAGAGGGGGGGGATACAGTGGGGGGTAGGAGGGAGGTTCAGGAGGTAGAGAACTTATATATACCTATGGCTGATTCATGTTGATGTACGGCAGAAGCCAACACAATATTATAAAGCAACTATCCTTCAATTAAAAATAAATTTAAAAAGAATATATATAAGACTGAATCACTTTGCTGTACACCTGAAATTAATGCATTGTAAGTCAACCATAGTTCAATAAAAAATAAGCAAATAAAAGCGTTATTTACAGAGACCCCAAACCCTCTTTCTTGAGATAGATTTACTGTTTAGGCCTGCTAAATAAATTTTTCCCTGCTCCGACACCTTTCCCATGTACGGCATGCTCCAATTAATAATGTCTCTCTTTACATTCCCTCATAGCTCAGTTAATAAAGAATCCGCCTGCAATGCAGGAGACCCCAGTTCAATTCCTGGGTTGGGAAGATCCCCTGGAGAAGGGATAGGCTACCCACTCCAGTGTTCTTGGGCTTCCCTGTGGCTCAGCTGGTAAAGAATCTGCCTGCAATGGGGGAGACCTGGATTCTATTCTTGGGTTGGGAAGATTCCCTGGAGAAGGAAAAGGCTATCCACTTCAGTATTCTGGCCTAGAGAATTCCATGGACTGTATAGTCCATGGGCTCTCAAAGAGTCGGAAACAACTGAGTGACTTTCACTTTCACTCTTTACATCCAGGGAACTGAGATGCACTGATGGGCTGTGACCATCGGCCAGCAGCTTCTCCTGGTTTTCCTTTACCACCACCTTGCACCCTGCCTGTTGCTTAGTCATGAGGCCCTCTGGATAGCTCAGCCCCCAAACTCTCTCACCTCTGCCTCCCCATTTCCAACTATCAGCTGCTAAAATCCTCACTCCACTGCTTCAAATTTCACAGGCCTTGAAAGGATTCACACTTTCGATTCTGGTGTTCGGCCCACAACAATTACCTATTTCTTAGCCAATTTGCTGGAGAGGAATGATTGCATCCTTGATTCTCCAGAACTGGCCCTGGAGCCTTCTCTAAGGGTTCAGCTGCTCTCTTTATCACTCACTCCCCTCTACCACACAATACTCAGAACAGTCCTGCAGTGAGCATTAGAATCCATACAGAGGTTGTTTTGGGAGAATAGAAAGAGGAGGGGTACAGTGTAAACAAGAGGCAGACACAAAACAAGCTTTGAGCAGTTGTTGTGTGAAAAAGAGCATGCTACATTGTGCTGAATATGCTTGTATGATTTACAAGTTTTTGTAAGAGTAAGCAGCTCTTTTTTTCTGTGCTCACTGGGCCAGTAAACACAGCATAAGCTAAGGTAAAAAATAGAACTAGTTCACAATAAACAAACCCTTACTGCATGCTAGTACCTTAGAGTTAAATATGGACATTGCCCTTGCTCTGAGAATAAAGGAGCCATGCTTTCAGCATGGAGCCCTGAACCTAGGATTTATTCCATTGGTTCAGCACCATGAAGTCTGTGGCTGAGTGAACAATCATGTATCCTATAAGGAACCCCTAGGGGCTAGTTTGGACTTCCCTCACAGCTCAGTCGGTAAAGAATCTGCCTGCAATGCAGGAGACTTGGGTTCGATTCCTGGGTTGGGAAGATCCCCTGGAGAAGGAAATGGCAACCCACTCCAGTATTCTTGCCTGGAAAATCCCATGGACAGAGGAGCCTGGTGGGCTACAGTCCATGGGGTTGCAAGAGTTGGACACGACTTAGCGACTAAACCACCACCAGGGCTAGTTTCGGTTCCTGGCATACAGTACATACTCAGTCGGTGACTGACCAGTAAATAAGTTCTCAGCAAATATTCATTGTTTCATGAAGACCATGTCCTTTAAGAATGGAGAGTTGCCAATTCACAACTAGCTGTCAATTCATGATTCATGAGACCCTATCCTCAGCCCTGAAGGGTTTAAATGGTGAGGGAGAGGTGAAAGCATAAGGGAAAAGTCTAGGCCAGCATGACAGACATAAGGGAGGAGACAACTCCTCTTTCTGTCATCCATGGCAGACATTGCTAATTAATCATAGCATTCTACCACTGAGTTCACTTGCATCCTCTGACTCCTTAACACATCATTCAGTTGGAGTGCAGCATGAAATGTACTTACCACCTGAATCTAGGCTCCCTCGGTTATGGAGAGAGCCATGAATACAGATCCACAAGGAAAGTAAGACACTTATATAGTAAATCAGAAAATCTTCCGGGAATATACCATCACTTTTGCTTTTTCATACGCATGGTTAAGATTTATTACCGGAATTTATTAAGGATATTAAGATTTAATAAGGATACACAGCCAGATCATAAGGGGAAAATACATAAATGGAATCGAGGAATCTAGGTACAAAGACCATGAGTTTTCCTGTTTTTGAGCTTCTGAACATGCTGTTTACTCCTCTTAAAATGAAATTTTCCTCCCCTGTCTTTTTGGTGAATTCCTAGTCATCCTTCATGATTTAGCTCAAGCTTAACCTCCTTTCTGGCCTTGTGTCTCTTTTTCTCCATCCCAAAGAGAGTTAATTAGCTCTAGCCAATTCTTCTCAGTCTACTTTCATTCCTTTGGCAATGTTTATTATGTGTTTACCATGAGGTAGAGAGTGGGCTCCTATTCCTTGCCTTATTCCTTAAAGACTGGGGTACCTCAGTGCCGTGTCCTCATCTCCTCTCATTTCCCTCCAGGCGCTCTCCATGGGCCATTCTATTCGCTCACATGGCTCCAGGGGGCAGCCCCAGTCAGTTGGTGCCACATCTCTCTCTCATCTGATCCTTTATTCTACACATCCACAAATCTGTTTGGATGTTTTGCAAACACTTTGAAATCAACATGCATCAAACTCAATGAACTGTTTTCTTCCACCCAGCACCTGCCCCCCCTCCAGTGCTCTCTATCCCAGCACGTGGCATTGCTGTATATCTAGGTGACTAGAAATCTGGAAACTCTGACTCTTTCTTCTTCTTTGGCTCCCACATCTGATCAATCACCAAGAAAATCCCATCAATCATCCCATTCACATCTTTCTGGAGTTGCTCTAACTTGTTCCATCCCTACTGCTATCAGCCTATCTGGGTCACCACACGCTCTCATCTGGATCCCTGTATGGGACTCTCAGCTGGTCCCCTTGCATCCATTTCTTGCTTTCTTCCAATCTGTTCCCAATAAAACTGTGAGAAGGACTTTGTAAAAGCAGCTATGATGTATCACTCTTGAAAACTCTTTAATTTTTTTCTATTTGCCTGGAAGTAGAGTCAAAAAGGCAAAATGGTTGTTGGATGGGGCCTTACAAATAGCTGAGAAAAGGAAAGAAACTAAAGGCAAAGGAAAAAAGGAAAGATATGCCCATTTGAATGCAGAGTTCCAAAGAATAACAAGGAAAGATAAGAAAGCCTTCCTCAGCGATCAAAGCAAAGAAATAGAGGAAAACAAGAGAATGGGAAAGACTAGAGATCTCTTCGGGAGAAAGCAATGGCACCCCACTTCAGTACTCTTGCCTGGAAAATCCCATGGACGGAGGAGCCTGATGGGCTACAGTCCATGGGGTCGCTGGGAGTCGGACATGACTGAGCAAGTTCACTTTGACTTTTCACTTTCATGCATTGAAGAAGGAAATGGCAACCCACTCCAGTGTTCTTGCCTGGAGAATCCCAGGGACGGGGGAGCCTGGTGGGCTGCCGTCTATGGGGTTGCACAGAGTCGGACATGACTGAAGCGACTTAGCAGCAGCAGCAGCAGGAGCAGAGATCTCTTCAAGAAAACTAGAGATACCAAGGGAACATTTCATACAAAGATGGGCACAATAAAGGACAGAAATGGTATGGACCTAACAGGAGCAGAAGATTTTTTTTTATTAAAAAAATTTTTTTTAAATATAAATTTATTTATTTTAATTGGAGGCTAATTACTTTACAATATTGTATTGGTTTTGCCATACATTGACATGAATCTGCCACGGGCGTACATGTGTTTCCCATCCTGAAACTCCCTCCCACCTCTCTCCCCATACCATCCTCTGGGTCATCCCAGTGCACCAGCCCTGAGCACCCTGTCTCATGCATCGAACCTGGACTGGCGATTCATTTCACATATGATAATATACATGTTTCAATGCCATTCTCCCAAATCATCCCACGTTTGCCCTCTCCCACAGAGTCCAAAAGACTGTTCTATACATCTGTGTCTCTTTTGCTGTCTCGCATGCAGGGTTATCGTTACCATCTTTCTAAATTCCATATATATGTGTTAGTACACTGTATTGGTGTTTTTCTTTCTGGCTTACTTCACTCTGTATAATAGGCTCCAGTTTCATCCACCTCATTAGAACTGATTCAAATGTATTCTTTTTAATGGCTGAGTAATATTCCACAGCTTTCTTATCCATTCGTCTGCTGATGGACATCTAGGTTGCTTCCATGTCCTGGCTATTATAAACAGTGCTGCGATGAACACTGGGGTACATGTGTCTCTTTCAATTCTGGTTTCCTCAGTGTGTATGCCCAGCAGTGGGATTGCTGGGTCATAAGGCAGTTCTATTTGCAGTTTTTTAAGGAATCTCCACACTGTTCTCCATAGTGGCTGTACTAGTTTGCATTCCCACCAACAGTGTAAGAGGGTTCCCTTTTCTCCACACCCTCTCCAGCATTTATTGCTTGTAGACTTTTGGATCGCAGCCATTCTGACTGGTGTGAAATGGTACCTCATTGTGGTTTTGATTTGCATTTCTCTGACAATGAGTGATGTTGAGCATTTTTTCATGTGTTTGTTAGCCATCTCTATGTCTTCTTTGGAGAAATGTCTGTTTAGTTCTTTGTCCCACTTTTTGATTGGGTCATTTATTTTTCTGGAATTGAGCTGCAGGAGTTGCTTGTATATTTTTGAGATTAATTCTTTGTCAGTTGAAGCAGAAGATATTAAGAAGAGGTGGCAAGAATACACAGAAGAACTATACAAAAAAAGATCTTCATGACTCAGATAATCACAGTGATGTGATCACTCACCTAGAGCCAGACATCCTAGAATGTGAAGTCAAGTGGGCCTTAGGAAACATCACTACAAACAAAGCTAGTGGAGGTGATGGAATTCCAGTTGAGCTATTTCAAATCCTAAAAGATGATGCTGTTAAAGTGATTCAATATCAGCAAATCTGTAAAACTCAGCAGTGGCCACAGGACTGGAAAAGGTCAGCTTTAATTCCAATTCCAAAGAAAGGCAATGCCAAAGAATGTTCATACTACCAAACAACTGCACTCATCTCACATGCTAGCAAATTAATGCTCAAAATTCTCCAAGCCAGGCTTCAACAGCACATGAACCATGAACTTCCAGATATTCAAGCTGGATTTAGAGAAGGCAGAGGAGCCAGAGATCAAATTGCCAACATCTGCTGGATCATCGAAAAAGCAGGAGAGTTCCAGAAAAACTTCTACTTTTGCTCTATTGACTATGCCAAAGCCTTTGACTGTGTGGATCACAATAAACTGTGGAAAATTCTGCAAGAGATGGGAATACCAGACCACCTGTATGCAGGTCAGGAAGCAACAGTTAGAACTGGACATGGAACAACAGACTGGTTCCAAATAGGAAAAGGAGTCCGTCAAGGCTGTATATTGTCACCCTGCTTATTTAACTTATATGCAGAGTATACCATGAGAAACGCTGGGCTGGAAGAAGCACAAGCTGGAATCAAGATTGCTGGGAGAAATATCAATAACCTTAGATATGCAGATGACACCACCCTTATGGCAGAAAGCGAAGAAGAACTAAAGACCCTCTTGATGAAAGAGAAAGAGGAGACTGAAAAAGTTGGCTCAACACTCAACATTCAGAAAACTAAGATCATAGCATCTGGTCCCATCACTTCATGGGAAATAGATGGGGAAAAAATGGAAACAGTGACAGATTTTAGTTTTTTTGGGCTCCAAAATCACTGCAGATGGTGACTGCAGCCATGAAATTAAAAGACGCTTACTCCTTGGAAGAAAAGCTATGACCAACCTAGATAGCATATTAAAAAGCAGAGACATTACTCTACCAACAAAGGTCTGTCTGGTCAAAGCTATTTTTTTTCCAGTAGTCATGTATTGCTGTGAGATTTGGACCATAAAGAAAGCTGAGCACTGCAGAATTGATGCTTTTGAACTGTGGTGTTGGAGAAGACTCTTGAGAGTCCTTTGAACTGCAAGGAGATCCAACCAGTCCATCCTAAAAGAAATTGGTCCTGAATATTCATTGGAAGGACTGATGCTGAAGCTGAAACTCCAATACTTTGGCCAAGTGATGTGAAGAACTGACTCATTGGAAAAGACCCTGATGCTGGGAAAGATTTAAGGCGGGAGGAGAAGGGGATGACAGAGGATGAGATGGTTAGATGGCATCACCGACACAATGGACATGAGTTTGACTAGGCTCTGGGAGTTGGTGATTGACAGGGAGGTCTGTCGCAGTGCAGTCCGTGGTGCTGCAAAGAGTTGGACACGACTGAGTGACTGAACTGACTGAAAGTCAAAACGTGCCTTTGAAAATGGACCAATGCAATCAGGCTGCTGCTTCTCTCTCCTGCTTCCTCCTCCATGCTCACCACCCATCAGTCCCCTCCTCACACTGTATGCCCCTGCCACACTAAGGTCCTTTCAGTTCATTTAGAATGGATACCATTTCCTCTGTTTGTAAAATTCCTTCTCCACTTCACTGAATTTCTACTTATCCTTTAGGCCTCATCTTTGATATCACCCCCTCTGGAGTATCATTCCCTCTGGAAGGCCTCTCTTTCTTATTGAAGTGTAGTTGACTCACAATATTGTGTTGGTTTCTGGTGTACAGAAGAGTGGTTCAGTTATACATATATATTCTTTTTCATGTTTTTCTCCATGATGGCTTATCAAAGGATATTGGATATAGTTCCCTGTGCTACACAGTAGGACCTTGTTGTTTATCCATCCAGTTCAGTTCAGTTCAGTCACTCAGTCCTGTCTGACTCTTTGCAACCCCATGAATTGCAGCATGCCAGGCCTCCCTGTCCATCACCAACTCCCGGAGTTCACTCAGACTCACGTCCATCGAGTCCGTGATGCCATCCAGCCATCTCATTCTCGGTTGTCCCCTTCTCTTCCTGCCCCCAATCCCTCCCAGCATCAGAGTCTTTTCCAATGAGTCAACTCTTCACATGAGGTGGCCAAAGTACTGGAGTTTCAGCTTTAGCATCATTCCTTCCAAAGAAATCCCAGGGCTGATCTCCTTCAGAATGGACTGGTTGGATCTCCCTGCAGTCCAAGGGACT
>SJYT01078396.1:4851-39567 GCA_006410635.1 Cephalophus harveyi
TTAGATGGGGCGGGACGAGGGGATAGGGTCGGACGGGGACAGTAGGGGAGGAGAGGCAGTTTCTGGAGGAAGGATGGGGCGGGGCCCGCGGAGAAGGGGTGGGAGGCGTCACCGCTCTGGCCTCCCCTCCCCCGCCTCTAACCCTTCCCTCTCCCAGCGGGTCCGAGGTGCGCGTCTTGCTCTTCAACTCCACTGGGGACCGGGATTCCGCGGCCCTGCTGAAGGTTCTGCAGGTGAGGAACTGGCTGGGGTGTGGGCAGCAGGCAGGCCAGCTCGGGTGCTGGCTTTGACCCCCAGCAGCCGTGCCTTCATCCCTGAGCCTGTTTCCTCAGCTGGAGAATGGCGCTGATTGCTCATTCCCCTCCTGAACTGTGTTATAAAAGCATTGGGCACAGGGAAGTCAAGTCACAGGTCACTGCCCGCATTCTCCTCCGTGGCCACACTCAAGACCAGGATTATAGGCAGGACCAGGTGAGTGGTGTGAGGTGCAGGCTCTGGATTCACTTGTCAGGTTCCTTCAGCCACTGGCATGTGACCCTGGATAAGAGACGGCATTTCCCTGAGCCTCAGTTTGCCTCGCCATAAAACAGGGATGTTACTATGATACCTGCTTCTAAACTTTGGTTTATCCAAGAAGACGCATAGAACATAGATGGCCCATAAGTATATGAGAGTATATTCAATATGCCAGATCATCAGTACAATGCAAATCAAAACCACAAGGAGATATTATTATCTCACACCTGTTAGAATGGCAGTCATCAAAAAGACAAGAGAAAGTAAGCATTGGAGGGGATGGAGACAAAAGGGAACACCTATGAACTGTTAATGGGATATTATTTCACAACAGCTATAGACAGATAATAATAGGATAATAATAGAAAGGTTTCTCAAAAAAGTTAAAGACTAGTATATTATGTGATCTGGCAATTCCACTTCTGAGGATTTATCCCAAGAAAATAAAAGCACTAACTTGAAAAGATTAAAAAGATAATAAAGTTTGGTTTAAGGGGTCACTGGACTATTAAGCATAGAGGGAGGGGCCCCACTGTGCCCGGGGAAACTGAGTCTGCCCTGGCTGTCAAGGCTGAAAGGGTTCCTAGGGATCGTTTCCCATTTCATAGACCTGGATGCTAAATCTGTCCTTCATATCCACAACCTCGCTCCTTTGTGCTCAGTAGATGGGTCACCTTAAGCCAATGTGCACGCCCCCTCCAGTCTGTCTCCCTGTCTGTGTTGGGCCGTGCTGCCCAGGCCACAGGCCATATGGGGTACACTGAGGTAGATGGGGAGGCAGGGGTCATGGAAGTGCTGTGGGTGGGTTTATGCAGCAGCGTTCCAGTTCAGCTGGGCTGGGGGTGGGGGGTGGCGTCTCTAGAGATGGGGACATGGATGTGGACTCTGGGGGTGCTGTGTGGAAGTCAGGGTTGGGGGCCTCCTCTCAGGCCCTGACACTGAGCTTCTCCCTTTGGCCTTCTAGCCCTGCCAGTTTGACTATGCCATTTTCTGCCCTAACCTGGTAGAGATGGCATCAACAGACAATGCAGGTGAGTTGACAGGCATGGTCCCTGGGGTGGGCAGGTGGCAGAGGGCCCTGAGGTGGATTGCTGTGTTGGTGACAGTGGGGGCTTTTAAACTGGAGGTCTTGGGTAGGAACTAGATTTGTTTTATTGTATAAATCAATACCCTTTGGTACATTTTGAATGTAGCATGTGACTGCAATACTAAAAAGGAATTATTGGGGAAACTAGTTTTCAAAATGCAGGTTACAACCCAGTGATGGTTCTTGAAATCAGCTTAGTGGGTCTCAACCAGCATTCTAAATAGAATAGAGAGTGTCAGTGTGTCTTGCACAAAATTAAGGGTAGGTACTGTCTGATGACATTCTCTTCCAGACGTATACGTGTACACATGTGAGTCCTGGGTTACATTATAAAATGTATTCTTTTTTACTGTGGGTTATGTAAAAAGCTTTTTTTTTTAATAATCTAAAAAATACAGATCTCCAGGCCCCACGTCAGATGGCATGGGGGATAATCTGAGAAGGCAGTGAGTTAGGGCAGAAAGAGGTGCTCTGTGGGCAGAAGCCCCGGCATTGAAGCTAAACTGCCTGGGCTTGTTTCTCACCAGCTCTGTGACAAAGGGCAGTCACCGAACTTTCCCAGCCTCCGTTTCCTCAGTGCTAAGGACGGACTGTGCTTGGATAGAGCCTGGCATTGAGCAGGGGCTCACAGCATGCTTCCCCTCCCCGACCCTGGGCTGCCTCACTGATGTGTCCATCCCTGTGCCCCGCAGACCAACAGAACTTCACAGTGACACTGGATCAGGTGCTGCTCCGCTGCCTCGCCCACCAACAGCACTGGAGTCGCCTGCATGAGGAGCAGGCCAGCCCGGACCCCTGGAGCACGCCCGGCCAGGAGCAGGGTGGGCCTGCATCTCTGCTGCTGGCGCCTCACCCACCCCACACCCATGGTGCCAGCTCCCTCGTCTTCAGCTGCATCTCCCACGCCTTGCAGTGGATCACCCAAGGCCGGGACCCTGTCTTTCAGCCTCCCAGTCCCCCACGGGGCCTCCCCGCCCACCCTGTGGCATACAGCGGGGCCATGGTACTCCAAGAGGCTGCCGCCGTCCACGTGCTGGTCACAGGCAGCCTGCACCTGGTGGGCGGTGTCCTGAAGCTGCTGGAGCCCTCCCTGTCCCAGTAGCCCAGGCAGTGGGGTGGAGGGGATGGGCGTTTACCCTGCATCTCCCATGAACTCCTAAACTATTTGCCTTTTGTGCCTTCCTGATTCTGTCTAGACTGACCCAGGATCTTGGGCTCTAGGCAGTGAAATAGAGAGCTGGAGGCAGGATGCTGAGCTCTGTCTCTGAGCCCCGGATGCCCCTAGCCTCTTCTTCCTGGTTCTCCAGCTGTTGGAGCACACCTGACCGTCCAGCCCGTTCTCTACTCCTACCCTGCCTGCTTCCTGTCTCAGGCCCAGCTTACTGTGTAAGCTGTCTGACCAAGCCTGGGGCCCTGCCAGCTGCTGGCTGCTAGTTGATAGATTTCTTCCTCCCAGTGGCCTTCTGGGAAAAGAGAGGGTCCCTGCCTGGGGCCCCCAGGGCGCAGAGGGTGGTGAAATGATTTAAAGCTTTGAACCTTTTTTTTTTTTCTTAAAAAAAAAAAAAAAAAATTGGCTGGGACTTCCCTGATAGTCCAGTGGTTTTAAGACTCTGCACTTCCAATGTAGAGGACATGGGTTCGATCCCTGGCTAACTAAGATCCCACATGGTGCGGCCAAAAAACATTTTAAAAAGCATTGGCTAATGGGCTGATGGGCTTCCCAGGTGGCTCAGATGGTGAAGAATTTGCCTGTAATGCAGGAGATCTGGGTTCAATCCCTAGGTTGGGAAGATCCCCTGGAGAAAGGAATGGTTACCCACTCCAGTATTCTTGCCTGGAGAATCCCATGGACAGAGGAGCCTGGTAGACTACAGTCCATGGGGTCGCTTAGAGTCAAACACAACCAAGCAACTAACACACAAACATTTGACTGACTCTTGACCTCTAGCTCCCTCAGCAGATAATAGGGGGATGAGGACTACGGCTGGTCCAAGAACCGGCCTGCGTAGGAGTCCAGGCTGTGTGGCCTGGACAAGTCCTTCCCTCTGAGCCTCAGGCGGCCTGTCTGTGAAATGAAAAGGCTGAATTGGTGTCCCTTGACCATATGGTAAACACAGGGACCTTGTGATCACAAATTCTCACACCCATTTCACAGATAAGAGAACAGTGGCTGGCTTAAAGAAGCCATGGGACCTGTCCACAGTCACACAGCCCAGAAGTGGGATTTGAACCCAGAACAGTCACCCCTCTCCCTGGTATAGGTGCCCCTCCCCTTCCAGCCCAGCCCAGCTCTGGTTTCATGGTCTGATTTATTGGTGGTGAGTATATAGGGGAGGACCCAGGACAGATTGCCTGGGGTGGGCGGACGTGGCGGGGGGTGTCTCTGTGTGACAGTTGCAGGGAGGAGCTAGGCTCCCCCACTCCACTCCCAGGCTGGGTGCCCCTAGGCTTCTGTTTCTGCCAGAGTCGTGCCAGTTCTGATGCGGAGACCGCTGGAAGCAGGTGCAGGTGGCTCTGTGCTGGCTTGGTTTCCACAGAGGAGGCGCCATCAGCCTGGGTGGGCTGGACTGAGTCCTGGAGTTCTCAACTCCTGCCCAGCCCGGGTCACTGAGTGCTGGATCCAGGTTACACTGACAGGGACTTTCTTGGGTGTTTACAGCAACGTGGACGTACAGGGCAGTGGACTCTCACTCTGCAGTCCCAGGCAGCTGTGCCCCAGGCCCTCTGGGTTTGAAGGTTCGTTGGGGTGGGGTGGGGGGACCCCAAGGCGTTCCGAGCTGGTGCTCCCACTGGTGGCAGGCCTCTGGGAGAGAGGCAGCAGGGGCGGGTGCAGAGGGCAGGGTTCATCCTTGGTCAAGTGGAGGGGCTGGGGTCCCAGGATAAGTCCACGGCCAGTGGTTCCCAGCTGGTGGCTGCTCAGTCTCTCCCGCTGGGCGAGGGCTGGCTGGGCACTACGCCATGCTGCTGGTGGAGCAGGGGGTGCTCTGGGTGCTCCCGATGCTGTGGTTGGTGCTACTGCTCTCCGAGGAGGCCGGGGCAGCCACCGCCACCACGGGCTCCCGCTTGCCGGGGTGACCTGGGGGCAGGGGTGGAGGTCAGGGCCCCGGCCAGGGGTCCCCACTGCCCCAGAGACTGCGCTGGGCTCCCCCAGGTGGTGATGGAGGGGACCTGAGCACTCACTGTGGGGGCCTGGGATACTCACGCGTGTGCGAGTAGATGTACCAGAGCGCGGCGGTGAGCAGGGCCCCGATGAGGAAGGCGCCAAAGGTGATGCCCAGCACGGCAGGCAGGACGAGGCCTTTGTCTGCACCACCAAGGACAGGATGGCTGCGGTCAGCACCGCCGTCTCCTCCCTGCAACTCCCGCCCCCACTCCCCGCCCTGTTGTGCCAGCCAGGGGTGCAAGTTTTGGTGCCAGTCTCAGCTCAGCCACTGATCTTGACTTCTCTGAACCCATTTCCTCATCTAGCCAATGGGATCATCACACCCACACGTGGCATGAAGTTGTGTTGCTATGAGCATCCCCCCAAAAGGGCCCAGCCAGGCCTGTGGGGCCATGCCTCTGACTCCCGAGGCTGGTAGAGATAACATTTTTAGGGAGGCTGGATGGCATCATCTGAGCAAAGTGTGAGCGGGGCCTGAGAGTCCAGAGTCCTGCTGTGTGACCTTAGGTCAGTTCCCACTCCTCTCTTGAGCCCGCTACCAAAGTAGAAGCCAGAGCGCCCCTGAAGGCCCTTCAGCGCTCTTCTTGGGTTTTCCAAGCTTCGCTCTTTCTGCACTCCTGATGTCTGTCTGACTGTGGGCCAGGCAGCCTGCCGTAGGCCTCTGAGTTCCCATCCCCTCAGTGGGGTCATTAGCCTGCCTTCTTGATTGTAGGCTGGGCATAGGGGCTCCATCCGGGCCCAGGTGGGATAGCCAAGGGGCTGATGCTTCTCCCACCTGCATTCAGTGTCAGGGACTCTTCTGCCCAGGGGGCACCTGGGCCCAGGGGGAACTAGGACAGGCTGGGGGAGCTGGGCTGAGGGGCATCCTCCACACTAGGGGTCTTAGGGAAGGAAAGGCCAGCACTGCCCCCAAGTCCTGTCTAGTCCCGATTCCAGAAGGCTCCATCCCCCAGCAAGGTCAGCCAGCCACCCTGGGGATCAAGAAGAGCCAAAGGCCTGGCATATGGTCCCATGGGGTGGTCACAAGCAAATGCTCTCCATGTGGAAGATGTAGCTGTGGACCCTGCTCTCTGGGGTCCTCTGAGCGTCCATCGCACCCCACTCTGACCTCAGCCCCTGGAACCCCGGGGAGACTTAGAACTCACCATGCAGGCCGGTGCTGATGATGTTCAGGCGTGTGGAGACAGTCTTGTGGACTTCCTGGAGGAGGAAGAGAGCCCGGGGTATGGCAGTCTTTGAGAGGCAGCTCCAGGCTTCCTCCCTGTCTCTGTGACCCTGGCCTGCCACAGCCCACCCTGGGGTCTTGACTCTGAGCCCCATCTGCACCACCTTCTGGCTGGGGGCCTCTGGGCAAATGCTGGCAGATCTGTGCTGTGGAAGGGTGGCGGCCAGACAATTCTGGGCTGCTCCTGGTGGGTTTCCTGTGAGTTCCCGAAAGGCTCCCGACTCCCATGAGGATTATGGGGGCACTCCATCCACTATCCTTGTGAATGCCCAGAAGCCCAGGCTCACTGTGGCCTAGGGAGAGCCCACTCAGTGGTCCCCGAGGCTTCTCCAGCTTCAGTAACCATAGAAGCTTTTTATCCTGAAGACCCTTTTGCATGCAAGGGCTTGGGGATGACTGTATGTGTGTGTATGTGTGTGTCCAGGGCCCAGTGTTTAAGAACTGGTATATACTGGATGGTGAAGTGTTGTGACCAGTAAGTGCAGAAAATCAGAATTTTGTGTCCTTTGTACTAACCCTCTTCCCTGAGGTCTCTTGTTTGTTGAGATTACCATGGTGATCATACTATATGGATAAGATGGGTGGGTGGATGGATTGATGGATGATGACTGGATGTGATTATAGAAGGATAGATGGATGACTGAGCTGATGGACAGACTCTGGATGAATGACTGGGTGGGATGGTGAGAAGCATCAACTAATAAATGATGACTGAATGGGATGGTGGGAAGACAGATGGGTGAAATAATAGATGGATAGATGGATGGACAGATGGCTAGTGGTTGCAGCTGCATGTCCGACCAATGTCCCAAGACATAGTACAGCCATCCAAAGGCTGTCGGGTGGCATAAAGAGTCCCCTTGGTACCCAGAGGCCACATGTCTGCCTGTGGCTGTCTTGTGCCCACTGGTTCCACATCCTCCTGGTCTATTACATCCCTTCCTGGAAACTCCAGACCCAGAAGCCACCCTTGAAGCTGGGCTGGGCCCGGCCCCCACTCACCAGGGACCGAATCCTGGGATGCATGGTCACAGAGCAGCTGAGGATGCCAGTCGTGGGCATGGGCACCATGTAGCCACGGAGGAGGAAGCTGAAGCGTATGTCACCACTAGGGCTCGGGGACAGCAGGCTCACGCAGCTGCTCTTGGCTTCCTGGCCCTTGATGAGTTCCACGATTTCCATGTCGGGCCCCAGGTTCAGTTGGCAGCTCTCCAGCTGGATCATGAGCTCAGGGATGGATGGGGACACGCTCACCTGCATGGGTGGGTAAGGGGACCGAGGCCCGGTCAGTAACTTGTAACTCTCCACCTTACCTGTTCTTGCGAAATAAGCTAGACTTGTTCTAGAGTTCCTGCTCGGGAACTTTGATGGTGGAAGGACAGTTACTGGCCTGCCTGGAGCAAAGGAGGAGGAAGAAGTGACATTCCAACCAGTGTCTGAGCTCTGCCTCAGCTCTCCCCACCCCTACAACCCTGCATCAGGCTGGCCCCCTCCTCCCCCTAGGAAGTCAAGTTCCACTGGGGAGAAAGAAAGGCTCTGAGAAATCCCAGGGGGCGGCAGGCCTGAGCGGTCAAGTCCAAGTCCGGTACCTGCACAAAGCCCTGCTGGCCCAGCTCGATGGTGTTGGAGGCTTGCAGGAAGTGCGGGCTGAGGTAGAGGCCCAGCTGGAGGGAGAGGCTGTCCATGTTGACGCACTGCACCTTTCTCTGTCGGGGGAGAGGGAGGCTTGGTGGGGCTGGGAGGCACCCGGCGAGAAAGCTAAGGGGTGGGAGCAGCAGTCATGGTCCAGAGTTGCGTGACGCTCCTCCTTCCCCTTAAACCCCCCACCTTCCCCACCACAACTGATATTTATCAAGAACTTGCTCTCAGGAATTCCCTGGCAGTCCAGCAGTTAGGATTCTGTGCTTTTGCTGTTGAAGGCCTGGTGTCTGATCTGAGTCCCTGGTTGGGGGACTAAGATCCCACGAGCCACACAGCCAGAAAAAGAACTTGCTCCTCATAAGACCTGGGTGCTTTCCATGTCTCCTCTTGGTGACAGCTCATCCCATAGGGGGTTCCTTTCTTATCCTTCTATTAACAGGACCTTTGGGCCCTGAAAGCTTATGATTTGCCCAAGGCCATGCAGCCAATTCGTGCTTGAACCCTCTGACTTGAGAGACTGAGAACATGACTCTGAACAGTACTGCGCCCATTGCACAGAAGGGGAGATGGGGGCACACTGGAGACACGTTGGCTTGCCAGGATCAGGGCCTGAGTCTCCTGAGGCCTGCTCCCCCCAGACCACATGGGTTAGCACGTTGACCATCCATCTCACCCGCTGCGGTGATGAGCTTGACAGGAGTCTGATGACCACCTGCAGGAAGAGAGCCAAGGAGCTGGTCAGAGCCCGAGAGGAGGCCAGAGGGTATCCCACCCAACGCACCCATTTTTTTGGATGGGGAAACTGAGTCAACCAATGGCAAAGCTTGTCTTGTCTTCCTACTGAGCACCACACCCGCTTTCCCCAAAGCCTCTCTGCCTGGAAGATCCAGGAGGCGCCTGGAGGGGGCACCATCCCTTTTTCCCACCCCAGGCCTTACCTCGTTACTGACCACATTTTCCATCACTTCCATGCCACAGCTGGAGTAGCCACTGCTCAAGACAAACTCATCTTCTGTTTCCTCAGCTTGGCAGCTGGAGTCCCAGAAGGTCAGGCTTATGATGGTGCATAGCAGAGTCTGGGCCAGGGTTGCGGGGGGTGTTGGGGAGGCACCGTCAGGAGGCACAGGGCTCCTCAGGGCCTGTCCATCTCACCCCAGCACCAAGGACTGACCACACCCCACGGGTCTCAAATCACAGCCACGCCTCTGCTCCCATCCCCATTTTTGTTAGGTCTCATCATCCTACACCATTTAAGAGTTACTACTTTTCCTGAACTTGACACACTTCTGTATCTAGCAATAATATCTGTGACATCATGAGTGTGTTCTAGACATATGCATTCAGAGAAATTGTGTGGGTTTGGTTTTTTCCCCCTCATTTTAAACAAATGACATCATACTGTCTTTCAGGCTTTAGCTTAGTTTTCTCACTGAATAATAAATCACAGACATCTATCTGTGCATATATTTATAGACCTAGAATATTCTTTTTAACTTGAGTGTAATGTTCCAAAGATCAGTGGATCACAGTGTATGGCATCGAGGCCCCTTGGGACTGCATGGCAGTAATGCCAGCCATTGCTGATCCCTGCACCCCTCTGCCACCTCCCAGACATCTGCTGGGCCACGTAGAGGCAGATTAGAAGGGGGAGACGGGCTGCAGACAGATGGAGCTTCACCTTGGCCCTGCTACCACACACCCCAAAACACTTCCACATGGACACAGAGTTAAATGTTATTCTAAAAATCCCTGAGAACATGCATGACTCATCAAGACTCTGGCAGAGAGACTTCCTGCCTCAGAAAGACTAGAAAAAAATCACAAAGGAGAAGATGGCCAGCTAAGATGGCCCAATGTTTTCAAACATTCCCAAAATTAAGAAACACTCTGGCGAAAATTTAAAGAATGATAACAAACCAGGAGAGATTATTTCAATAAGAATGATAGACAAAGGGCCACAAATGTCTTTCTTCATGTAAAAAGCTTATAGAAATAAGGTGAAAAAAAAGAAATAAGAAAAATACCAAAGGAGGGAGGCTCAAGGGGGAGGGAACATATGTATACTTATGGTTGATTCATGTTGTTGTATGGCAGAAATCAACACAAGGCTGTAAAGCAATTATCCTCCAATTGAAAAAAAAAATTTTTTAAGAAGAAAAATACCAAGCCACAAAGTTACAGAGACTTTGATTATTATTCAGTCACACGGTATCAAGTCCACACTCACTACTTACTAATCAAAGTAGAAACTCAAACAAGAATGGAAGACAAGGTTCCACCTCCCACATCAGCAAAGTTTTTTAGACAAAAAAGCAATAATTTGGAGAGAGAGTCAAAGTGTTCTTATTAATCAGCAGTGAAAATTGGAATCAACTTTTGGAAAGCGAGTTGGCAACAAGTTTCAAAATTTCCAGAATGTTCCCTCATTTTTGACCCAGCAATCTCACTGATGTGGAAACCTATCTTAAGAAAACAATTCTATTTATAGAAGAATTTCGTGCACAATGACACTTCCTGCATATTTATAATATTACAGAATTGAAAACACCCAAATGTCTAATGAGGGAGGAGGAGCTAATTATGGCATCTCAATATGATGGGATCGAATGTGTTTTTAAAGTGATATTATTAAGTACATATGAACTTGGGCTTTCCTAGTGGCTCAGAGGGTGAAGAATATGCTTGGAACACAGGAGTCCCTAGGTCAGGAAGATCCCCTAGAGAATGGAATCGCTACCCACAACAGTATTCTTGCCTGGAGAATTTCATGGACACAGGAGCCTGGAGGGCTACAGTCCACGGGGTCGTAAAGAGTCAGACATGACTGAGCAACTAACGCTGTCACTTTCAGTGTTAAGTACATAAGGCTTCCCCAGTGGTTCAGCAGTAAAGAATCCGCCTGCAATGCAGGAGACACGGGAGATGTGGGCTCAGTCTCTGGGTCAGGAAGATCTCCTGGAGAAGGGAATGGCTACCCACTCCAGTATTCTTGCCTGCAGAATTCCATGGACAGAGGAGCCTGGCGGATAACAGTCCATGGGATCACAAAGAGTCAAACACGACTGAGCACCTAACACATTGCTCCACACCAGGTGAGGTGGTGAGACCTCCTGTAATCCTCACCACCTGGTAGGGACCATTATCAAGCCCATTCTACAGGTGGAAAAACTAAGGCTTGTAGAGGAATGTGAGTGGTCCTCCTTCCTGGATTAGGACGGAAGCAGGACCAGTTACCCGTGTCAGCTGGACTGGAGGCCAGGGGCTCCCTTACCGAGATGAGATCTTTCTTGAGTACCAGAGTCATGCCGTCGCTGGAGCACTTGGGCTGGATCAGGGTCAGAAGTAGCTCCTGGTTGCAGCCCTTATTGGGAGTGGTGATCTCCACCGGTGTGGGTGAGGGCTGCAGCCCACTGCCTGCGGGGTAGCAGAGGGGGCCCCCGCAGACAGTCACTGTGGGGCTCACTGTGCTCTGAGGTGCTAAGCTAGGTACTCTCAGCATTCCTGAGATGCACATGAGGAATATGGGGCTCCCACCAGCTGCTGCTACTTTCCCAGTTCACACAGCATCTCGACGTAGCAATAGATCCCAGGAGAGGGCCAGGGAAGGGAAGGGGGTCGGGGGGGGGGGTGCGGGAAGGGAAGGGAGCCAGGTGCTCACCACAGCTGTGGGTCTGCAGAGAGACATCACTGGCCAGAGGGAGCTCCACGAAGGATGCTACTACACTGGCGTTGAGCCTCCGGGCCTCTCCCAGCAGGCCTTGGGTTGTGTTTGGGAGTTGGAAGCCAGGGTTGATCCTATCTGGAAAGATCTTCAAGGAGTATTCACCAGTGGCCTAATGACAGGGAGAGAGGCAGAGCAGGGAGCTATGGACACAGTCAGGGGCCACACAGCCTGGCAAGGTGTGCCTGCAGGCTGGCCAGGGTCTGCCAGGCTTCAGTCAGGCTCTCTTTTGCTCCTGCTGTTTCCCCTGCCTGGACCATCTCCCCTCATCTACTGGTTCCTGTCTGTCTTTCAACTCAGCTTGGAGTTCACCTCTCCAGGAAACTTCCCTGATGCAGTGGGCTGGGTTAGGGGGCCTCTCTAAGGGATCATGGAAGGCTTCCTGGAGGAGGTGCCATCTAGGTGAAGGTCTGAAGGAAGAATAGGTAGAGCACAGAGGGCAGAAGGATCATCGTATATAAAGGCCCAGGGCTGGGGTGATGGTGCAGGAAGTTTGGGTTTTTTCTTTGAGGAGCCTCGGGAAGATCTGAACGGGGCTGTGTGGGTCTCAAAGCGACTCACCCAGATCTGCATGTTGTGGTTGGCGTCGATTAACCAGGACACATAGGGTGGGCCCTGAAGGATGAGCACTGCGGCGTCAGTATCTTTCCAAGCACAAGTCAGCTCCAACTTCACGGTCACTGTCCGGGGCCTGGATGTGGGGGGAGACGGAGCCCCCCGGATCAGCGAGGGCGGTAGTGCGGGGTGTGGGGCAGTGTGGGGGAGCTTGACCAGGAATTGCCGGGCAGCAGCTGCGCTCCTAACCTGGTTGGTCCTGGGTCTGTCGGGTGGGCGTGGAAATGGGCGGGGCCCAGATATAGACGGGGGTGACAGACCTCTAACCAGGCCGGGGCGGGGCTAAGACTTGGACAGAAGCGGGGCTTTATAGAGGGTGGGGCTGGCGGGGCTGGCGAGGCTGGCACCCTTACCCGGCCTCTGGGCCCGGTAGGATCCTCAGGATGTGCGCCTCCTTGTGGCCAGCCACATCTTCCAAGCGGCAGCCCCGGATCGAGGCTTTCGGGCTCCATTCGAGCGTGTGGCCCATGTCCTTCTGGGGTTCCAGATTGCAGGAGAACGGTGAGCTCGAGGCTGCGGAGATAAGCGCACCTCTGTCTCCTCTTGGAGCAGCCTAGCATCTAATACACAGGCCCACCCTCCCCCACAGTATTGGTGGGGCAGGCAGGATGGCTTCCAGGTGGCCCTAGGGTTTAAAAAAAAGAACTCTCCAGCCAATGCAGGAGACCTAAGAGACAGGGGTTCAATCCCTGGGTCAGGAAGATCCCCCTGGAGAAAGAAATGGCAGTCCACTCCAGTATTCTTGCCTGGAGAGCCCCATGGACAGAGGGGGCTGGTGGGGTACAGTCCATGGGGTCGCAAAGAGACATAACAGAAGCGACTTAGCACGCACGCAGGCAGGATGGAGCAGCAAAGAGTGGGGGCTTGGGAGGACCCGGGTTCAAATCCACTTACAGCCAAGTGACCCAGGGCAAGTCCCTGGCCTCTGTTTCCTCATCTGTCAACACACATTTTATTTAAGGTATAAAACCATGGTGTATGTTAGGGATGCAACCCAGCAACTGCCTGTACATCATCCCCCTTTTATCCTTCTTAGAGTATTTACTATGACCTGAAATTACAGAATTTGTATACCTGTCTTTTATCTTCTTCCTACTACAGTGCCAACTCCAGGAGGGCAGGATCTGGGTTTGTCCCCACAGGGTCCCCAGATGCCTGGCATAGGGCTTGGCACATACTAGGGACACAATAAATAATATGAAAGTGCTGTTTTTGTAGGGTCAAGAGTCTGACAAATGGCAGCAGTTTCACAGGGTTCAATCTAACATTTGATGAAAGGGTTACCACTGTCCTAAGTGACCCGGGGCAAATCACATCCTGTCTTGGTGCCTTAGTGTCCACATCCGAGGAATGAGACAGAGAAATTCAGATTCCTCAAGAGCAAGTCCTGAACCCAGAGAGGCTACTGGGAGGCAGACCTTGGTCCAGACGAAGGAGGATGCTTTGCGGGTTGTTCAGCTCAGCAACAGAGGCGATGGGACCCTTTTTATTCGCCCAGCTGAGGAGCTCGTCCTTGGTGGTGGAGGATGGCAGTTGTGTGGTGCTGGCATCTAGGGCCTCGTGAAAGACCAGTTTGGAATCCTGGGGAGACATGTGGCGGCTCAGGACGCTGTCCCTGGGCCTGAATGCCTTCTGTCCCATGCCGGAGGTCAGGAGACAACTGGGGGAGGCAGCTAGTTGGCTGAGCAGAGAAGGCCAGGGCTGAGGAGGCTGAGGCTGGTGGAGCCGAAGCCAGCCCACGGGCCCCTAACTAGGGCCCCTCAAAGCCAGATCTGCCCCATCTCTTTTCCACACCTCGGGGACTGGGTGGACACACATCCATGTTCATCCATCACCCTTCCACCCCTCCATAAGCATCCTCATTCAGTCCGCACTTATCGTGAGGCTCATGTCGGTTTCCCCCACACTCTTGTGAGGGACAGTGCTTGGCCACCCCTGCATGGGGCTTGACACACAGTAGGCACTAAGAAATATTGGTCTGACTGTGTGCTGGGTCTTGAGACCAGCAATGAAGATCCTGACATGGCAGCTTCATCCTGACACCTGGCACATGGCAGGTGCTCCCCGCACATGGAAATGGAGAAGGGAAGATAGAAGACATGACGAATAAATGAGTGAATGAAAGACAAACAGCTGGTCCCTGCTCTGGGGGATCTTACTATCCAGAAACCAGTCATGCCTCAAGTCATTTGAAACAACAGAAGACAGAGGATATTATTCTATAAGAAACAAAAGGAGCAAGACAGGTCCCTTGAATGAACAGAGATGAGAATCAGGGTGGCTCCAGCACCTCACTGCCTCCGCTGCCCATGCCTCAGCAGAGACTCTGGTGGGCTAGAGGAGGAAATAGGAAAGACTTCCTGGGGTAGAAGTCAAAGGATTCATAGGAAGCTGCTGGGGCCATGGACGCAGAGTTCCTCTTCCATCCATCTCCAAAGCCAGGGGCATTACGCTGAAGCAGCAGAAGCGTGAGAGCTTCAGGCTAGATACTAAGGGGGGACTGCCTGACAGTGGAAATAGGCAAGACATCATAGAAAGGTCCACTTGCAATGGAGCAGGACTTTAACAAGGGGGCAAAGTGATGAGGACCTGGGTGAGGAGCCCAGTGCCCACCCCCACCCCATGGAAGGGCTGGGGGAGTCGTTTAGAGCTAGAGAGTTGGGTTGGGTGGGGAGGGGGAGGACTTTTACCATCTGACCCTCAGGGTCAGCTCTGTAAAATGGGAATGTAATAGGGATTAAAGGGCATTTGTCAAGCTCTTGGCGCCGGGTCCGATACAGAGTTCTGCGCCCTCCCCCGGTGAGACTCTTGGCCTGTCCAGAGGCGTCCAGGCTCCGGCTGTTTGGGGCCGGCTCCGGAAGCTGCGGGCCGAGGTCGCGCGCGGCTCGGGCGGTCCGTCCGCCCCCTCTCCCGGGCCCGAGTATTCTTAGCCCCGGGGATGAAGGCGTGGCCGAGGCCGGAGCCGGCGGCCGCCGCGACCTTCCGGCCCGGCGGGCGGGCGGGCGCTTTTCATGTGCCCTGCGTCAGCCAGAGCCCCGCCGGGCCTGGAGTCCGGGGCTGGGCCGCCAGAGGGTCCGGGAATGGGAAGGGGGAAAAACGTTGCCCGCTCTGGGAGCCGCGGGGTCGGCCCCGCTCCGTCCCCCCGGTTGGCCGCGTCCGGCCTGCCCCCCCGTGGGGTGGGGGGCTTCCATGCCGCCCGCGCCGCCTGACCCTGCGCTGCCTGCCGCCAGTCGCGCGCCCCCTCAGCTTCTCCCGCCGTCTAGGCCCGCGTCCAGGCAGCCGGGACCGGGGCCTGCCTTCAGGTCCCTCCTCCTCTCCCCCTCCTCGAACTCTTCGTCTCTCAGAGTCCGGTCCTCCCACAACAGGCCGGCCCTCCTTCCGTTTCCATATTTCTTTCTGTGTCTCGCTCCCACTTGTTTTCTTTGCTCTCCCCCGAGCTCCGGCTCTCTGCCCTCTGCTTTTTCTGGCTGTAAACAACAGCTGCTGCATCTGGGGGGGCCACCTCCCAGGGCCTTAAACGTGAACGAGGCCGTGCACCCGGCCCACCCGACCTCCTCCAGCCCTGAGCCCCCCTGGCTGTGGTCCCAGCCAGTGGGCCTTCTCTCTCTCTGGTGGATGTGTCTGACATTTAGAATTTGAATTTTTTTAAAAATAATTTTTCTCCAATTTAGGCCATGTAAATTATGGCAAATCTTGCAAATTCAATACAGTGAAAAGAACAAAGCAGATCTCTGTTCCTCATCCCTCTCCCCAGCCAGAACTACTCTTAACACATTGTTAGGTTTCTTTCTGGCATTTTTTTGTCTGTGCTTGAATATTTTCACATTTACGTCTTGTAAACTTTTTCAAAGACAGTGACAAGGTTATTTTATGGAGGAATATCTGTGAGTCCAGTTCTCTCACTGGACAGATGGGAAAACTGAGGCTATGAGAGAGGGTTGGACTTGGCCAATTTGTGCATCAACCTGAGCGCTTCCCAGGTGGCTCAGTGGTAAGGAATCTGCCTGCCAGTGCAGGAGACGCAGGTTTGATCCCTGAGTCAGGAAGTTCCCCTGGAGGAGGAAATAGCAACCCACGACAGCATTCTTGCCTGGAAAATTCCACGGACAAAGGAGCCTGGCTGGCTCTAGTTCATGGGGTCACAAAGAGTTGGACACGACTACCACTGAGCATGTAGCACGCACAGACATCACCTCCTGCGTTTGATTCCCACCTCCAGGTTTGTGTTCTTTTCCCCAGGTTCTGTTGCCCTTTGTGTTCTCTCTGGCAGGGCCCCATGGGGTTCACCAGGAAGGGCCCCGGTGAGTAATGTCAGAATGAAAATGAGAAGCAGGGGACCCTGGCCCACAGAGGTGGACAGCAGGGGCCTCCCAAAGCCCGTGCCTGAGGCTGCGGTTGGAGGTAACACACTCACGTAGGCCAGCTGGAGTGGGATTCCTGGTGCCTGCAATTTCAGGAAGATGGATTTGTTTACGCTGAGAATCAGCAGCACCTCTCGGGGCCGGATGCCACCCTGCTTGGATGTCTGGAGAGTCAGCTCCAGCATTGATGTGTCCTGGGATGGGGGCAAGGGGAGAGACACATACACAGATCAGTCAGGCTCCAGAGGCTGTGTGCCACCCAGGTCAGCAGCGTTGACTCATTGACTGTCAGCTTCCATTTCATTCTCCCTGCCCAGCTTGTCCACTCCTGTCTTCCAGAGCCCGGCACAGTGCCTGGCCCGCAGGCAGGTACCCAGAAAATATTTGCTAAACAAATGAAAGATGAGTCTCAGCAAATCCAAGGAGACTTTTTTTTTAATGATCAGAGGAAGGGATAGATTGGGAGTTTGAAATTGACATGTACACACTGCTATATTTAAAATAAAATGCCTGGGACTTTCCTAGTGGTCCAGTGGCTAAGACTCCATGCCTCCAATGCAGGAAGCCCAGGTTCAATCCCTGGTCAGGGCACTGTATCCCACACGCCGAAACTTAGAGTTCACACGATGCAACTAAGACCTGGCGCAGCCAAATAAATAAATATTTTAAAATAAATCAATGCAATGAGCCTGAACTTTATTTGGTAGTCAGTTGAGGTTTATTATTTCCATTAAACACCTGCTGTGAGCCAGCCTGTGTGACTTTAAAGCACACCCTTTCTCTGTTCCAGTGCAGCAGAGTTGAGGCATCAAACTCTGCTCCCCAACTGCAGTATTCCTATTTGCCTTCCTATTTTAAAGTACTAAATACTCATGTTTTGTCGGGTAATAACATTATTTTGATATTTTATAAGAAATGTGAAGTTGAAATCATTTCTGTCTCGAGACGTACTGACCACATTAAAAAATTTAATTGATCATGGTGTGTGTATTTAGAATGCTTTCATAACAACAATAATAGCAACTAATACCTAACATGTATATAGTGCTTCCTAAATGCTTGGACCGTTCTCAGTGCTTTACATATTGACTCATTTAATCTCACGACAACCCTAAGAGGAAGGGGCCATTGTTATTCTCCCTTACAGATGAAGAAACAGGACACAGAGAGGTGAAGCCGTTTGTCCATGACCACACACAGCATGTAAGTATGGACCTAAGATCTAGATCTAGGCAGGCCTATACTCTCAGCTACTATCCTGCCCCATCATGTTTTTCTATACCTCTTTATTCCCAGAAAGAAAAAGAACACAGCAATCCACAAGCAAAGCTTCTATTGCAAGAATAGACTTCTTTGGGCCTTCCCTGGTGGTCCAGTGGTTAAGAATCCACCTTCCAATGCAGAGGACTTGGGTTCAATCTCTTGTTGGGGAAACTAAGATCCCACATGCTTTGGGGCAACTAAGCCCACTAGCCACAACTAGACAAGTCCACACACCGCAACAAGAAGAAGCCTGCATGCCACAGTGAAGACCCAGCACAGCCAGAAAGAAAGAAAGAAGAACCCCCGCTGTGCTCAAAGACTCTCTGAACCAATGGAGCATGAACAGGTAACTCCCGAAACTGAGACAGGTGCGGGCGTCAGAAGCCCTGCCTTGGACTTATAAGGACAAAGACAGATGGAAACATTTGATTGAAACACAAACTTCAGCTGTTCACAAAAGTTGGCAATCTGTCTCCAAAGAGACAAAAAGCTGACCGCCCCCCCCGCCCCGCCGCCAAATCTCCTTAAATTTAACAAAAAGGGGATGGATATTTCAAGATGAAGCCATCAGTGGAAAGTTTTTAGATTTAACTTCTAATTATCTCCTGGCCATTTCCCCAACTAATGTCAGACAGCCAGAGTGTTTCAGCTGGAAAAATCTGCCCAGAAATATTTCCACTACCTAATAATGACACCGTGATCGTGCTTTGTAAGTTTGCTCTTTGAAACAAAATAAAAGCAAATAATATTTCATTTTCAATGTTTCATAATTTTTTTTTCATTTTAGTGAGCTATTAGGTTGCTTATTTTTGAATGATCACTTTTATGCTAGTTTATAGTAGAGTGATATATCTTGAATTTATGTTTGTGTAAGTTCACATTTTTTATTAATTTCTATTTTCTAATGGGTTTATAACTTTTGGGTTTTGAAATATCTTGTGTCATCAATTTTAAAAAATAGTGTACATTCTAAACACTTTATGGATTAAATATTGGATTTAATATCATATTTTGGCAAAATAAGAAATACCACTCCAAATGTCAGAGCTGACATTTTGTTCCAGGATTGTGATCAGTTCTTGAAATTAACTGAAGTGAAGGGAGACCCACCTTGGTGTTGTCAGGAAAGGCCCAGGCACTGCTGCCTTGTCTGAATCTTCAAGAATGGACCCACCCCAGCTTCATTACCTAATTGCCTATGTATTATTAGCTTGAACCATCAAATATGATTTCACAACTCTGTGTATATGATCAAAACACCTCAACCGTACACTTTAAGTGGGCAGATGTTTTCACAATAAAGCTATTAAAATACGACAATCAAATATCAGTACTTTCACAGGGCTCAGTCTCATGCATGCCCACCCCTATGCTGTGTGTGTTGCACATGCTCTCATCGAAGCAGGGTCAGGTATTCTCCCATTTCACAGAGGTAGCAGCTAGGCACAGGGAGGGCCCCTGCCAAAGTGAGTGGTGAAGTCAGACACCCAGTACCTGTCAGTGTGGTGCCAGAGTGGGTGCCTGGACCCCTGGGCAGCTCGCCTGGACCGTGTCCTCCCTCTCAACCCTGCCACTCCCCAGACTGCCCCACAGTTCATCACTGTCCAGCCCCACCTGTCTGTTCTCCCCCAGAGGAGTGAACCTCACGGCCCATGCATGGCGAATAGATGGGTCCTATGGTTAGGAGGTGCCACGGCTGCTGCGGACAAGGAGAATAATCCTGCCTCTGCCCTTCGGTGGATGCCCACAGGCTGAGAGTACAGCCCCCTAGGTGGGAGGAAAGAGCCCTGTGACCATCCATGCCTGTTGCCACCCCACAGTAACTGTCCCTGATTGTGCCTCAGTTTCCCCATCTGCAAAACAGGGATAGGACAGAGTGGAAACTGAAACCAAGTGAGGCTCTGGATAAAGGAAGTTAAAGAAGAGAAGTAGAGGTCAGCGTCGGGTCATGCTGAGGGTGAGGGGTTAGGAGGCTGGAACTTTGTGACATCCGTCCTGACACTCAGCTCTGCCCCCAGGGCTCACATGCCAACCCATCCACTCCCTTGTCACCAAGTCCCTCCCTGTAGAGTTAGGGGTGGGGAGGGAGGATGGGTGTGGGTTGAGGCCCAAAGAGAGGCAGGCAGGGGCCAGGGCCACACAGCAGATGAGCCCTGTCGAAAGTCAGGGAGGCGGGAGAGCTGGGCTTCCAGGGGTCTCGGAGCTCCCGGCTCGAGCTCAAAGGCCAGCTGGTTACCAGAAAAACCCAGCCAGGGTTTCCATAGCAAACACTTCCATCCCGTGGCCCTGACTCATCGACACAGTCACTCACACGCAGACTTCCCTATTTCCTCCCAGCCCCGAGCCCAAAGGTAAAGAAAGGGGCCTGCCTTGTCCCCTATCCCAAGCTCCCAGTCTTCCCCACGGCATCCTGGGAATTCTGGGAGCCCAGCTGAGGTGGGCAGGCCCAGTCACACCCTGGCCCCCAGCTCTGCAACCTGGGCCGGCGGGGCCTGCCCGGCCCCTTCCCTGAGCCAGTGGGCGGGAGACCACGTTTCTATTTTTGTGCCTCTGGCCCACAGTTGCCATTGTCGGCCCAGCAGTCAGTGGCGGGAAGGGGGATTTCAGTGGGGAGGCCCTGAGCGCTAGTAGCCACTTATAGAAAGTCGCTTCCAGCAATTCTTCTAGGAGTGGAGCCTCGGGCCTGCCTGCAGCCCCCACCCTCCTAGGGCCAGACTGGAGCCGGGCAGATTGGAGCCGGCCGTCCCTTTGCTCACCCCAGTGGAGTCAGACTTACAGGCAGGGTAGCAGGCGAAGGGCATCAAAGCCAGACGGACCTGAAGTCAAACCTGGGCTCAGTCATTAGCCTGTGACCCTGGGCAGTTACTTCCTGTCTCTGGGCCTCAGCTTCCTGATCTGGAAAATGGACTGAATGATATACCTACTTCATAGATTTGTAAGGATTCAGTGAGATTCTGCCTGCAAAGCGGGTGGTCCAACATCCAGCCAAACACATGGCAGTGATTGGCTTTCTCAACCTGCCATTCCCTCCCTGCTCGCTCATCCAGAGGAGGGCCACAGTTTAGGGGCTGAGGAGGTGGGCATGTGGGCTGGGCAGCTGTTGGCTGAATTGGGACCAGTCAGGCCTCCCTGCAACAGCCCCTCTCTGGGCCTCAGTCTCCCCATCTGTGTAGGCTCAGTATTATATGGCTCTTTGATTCCGTCTGCCTCCTTGGGGTTCCCAGCGTTTGGCATCTGGGAGTCGGTCTCCAGCCAGATGGCTACAGATGGGCTTCCAGAACTCCCACGAGAGGCATACCACTCTCCCCAGCTGAGGGTTCCTGATCAGCCCATGTCATTTCTACTTCCCCAGTTTCTTTGTCTGTCGGGGAGAATAGCAGAGTGGAGGAGGAGGGCCACTCTGGGCCCAGCCTGGGGCTGCCATGCTCTTAATGGGAGACAGGAAAGAAGGCACAACTCTGTCCTCCAGGAGCTTGGCGGAGAACAAGACTAACACCCCCAAACAACCAGTAACACTGCTAACCTCATGGAGGTAGCCAACCAGCAAATGCTTATACACAGTTACATTTCCCCTTCCTTCCAATATCGACCCACCAATCCAACCATCCACCACATCCACCAGTCCAACCAGCCATCCATCCATCCATCCATCCATCCACCCACCCATCCATCCACCCACCCATCCACCCATCCATCCATCCCTCCATCCACCTACCCATCCATCCATCCATCCACCCACCCATCCACCCATCCTTCCATCCATCCACCCACCCATCCACCCATCCTTCCATCCATCCACCCATTCAACCATCCATCCATCCACCCATCCAACCATCCACCCATCCACCCATCCACCCATCCATCCATCCATCCATCCACCCATCCACCCATCCATCCGTCTATCCATCTATTTACTCATCCTTCCAATTCTGGGACTGACCCTGAGTTGAACACTGGGGATATAGCCCTGAGATGCAGACGCAGTCCCTGCCCAGTCTGTCTGGCCCCGAGTCCATGCCCTTCCCACCAAGCCTGTCCCTAATATCTGCAAGGCCTGGGACAAGAACACATGACAGCCCCTGACCCCAACCCACCCCTCTTCTCTTCACATGGACACAGGTGGACAACCATCCTGGATGCTCAAGCTCTGCCATGCTCACCCCGCAGCCCCCAGTAACCTCCCCGCCATTGCTGAGTGCATCACTCAGTGCCAGGACTGCTGACACCCACTCTGCCTCCTCCAGGAGTGGCTCCAGCAAAGGCCAGATCTGCTTGCGCTCTGCACCATCAATGCCACTCTAGTAACCGCATGCAGCCCTCAGATCCGGGGGAGCTAACCCCAGCCATGCAGTGTCCCCTCTAGAGGGAAGGACAAGAAGGAGCCCCATCCAACCCTGGGAGGGGGCTCAGTGCATTTGGGCAGGGAGTTCTGGAGTCCTGGGTACACAGGGCAGGGGCTGGGGAGGGATGGCGAGGGGTGCAACTGGAAAAGGGCCAGAGAGGGGCTACACGTTGTCGGTCCCAGGCAGGGGCCTCCTTGCCTAAGTCTGAGGGATGCACTGCTTTCCACAGCCCTTCACAGGGTGGCCTAGAGGAGCCCGGGGCCCCCTGCCCTCCCTCTGCCCCTCTGGCAGGAGGCAATCAGCCCCAGAGCCCTGTGAGTTCCGTCTGCCTGGGGGTGGTGAGGTGGCGTCAGCTCCCTGAGCTTGCCCAGAGGTGGGGTGACTCAGCGGCTGTCTTGGCTGGGCCCTGGCTGCCTGAGATTTGTTAGGAGGACAGCAGATCAGTGCAGTCGGCCTGACGGGAACCGCTGAGACACCAGGCCGGTTTCCTGTCTCCACGGGTCAGGATGTGACCCCAGGCCCCCTCCCGGAATCCAGGCTCCGGCCTGCCCTTTGGGGACCCAGCGAGACAGAGCCCCTGTCCAGCGGCCCCCTCATCTGTCTGCAAATGTCCCGAACACACACACACGCGCACCATACACACACACCCTGAACCTCTCTTTCCCGAGGCTCTTGGCCGCCACAGCTCATGTGCCGCCCACCCACAGGAAATCTGAGGATTCAGAGGCCACGCGGGGATGGACAGGAAACTGTTTCTCTGTGCCAGGGTTTGCAGAAGGCAGCCATAGGTCGGGAGGGATTGGGCTGGTTGCTGAGACAGCCGCCACCCACACCACCACTGCCAGCTCGTGTTTCTTGCCTCTAGGCCTTTGCTCAGGCAATGTCCTTTGCCTGGAATGCCCTTGACGCCCCTCTGTCTGGCTCAACGCTGGGAGTCATTTCCCTACTGCCTCTTCCTTCCACATTCAGTGATCATCCTCCCAGGGCCCACAGCCCCCAGCACCCCCTTCCCTCCACTGCCAAGTCCATGACTCAGCACCAGGGCTCGCCGAGGCCCACCTCTGCCTCTCCTGCATGTGCCTCCAGGGCTGTGGCCAGAGCTGCGTTGTCTCTGCACCATCAATGCCCAACACAGGCTGGACACAGAGCAGGCTCCTGGCGAGGACTGGTTGTGGGAAACTGTTGGACTGGAGATCCGCTTCTTGGTGGCTGCCTGGCAAGGAAGGTACCCCCCAGGGAAACCACAGTTCTTTCTGTGTTACTGCAGTAGGTCCGATGGGATACATCCACCCATTCAACCATCCATCCATCCACCCATCCAACCATCCACCCATCCACCCATCCACCCATCCATCCATCCATCCATCCACCCATCCACCCATCCATCCGTCTATCCATCTATTTACTCATCCTTCCAATTCTGGGACTGACCCTGAGTTGAACACTGGGGATATAGCCCTGAGATGCAGACGCAGTCCCTGCCCAGTCTGTCTGGCCCCGAGTCCATGCCCTTCCCACCAAGCCTGTCCCTAATATCTGCAAGGCCTGGGACAAGAACACATGACAGCCCCTGACCCCAACCCACCCCTCTTCTCTTCACATGGACACAGGTGGACAACCATCCTGGATGCTCAAGCTCTGCCATGCTCACCCCGCAGCCCCCAGTAACCTCCCCGCCATTGCTGAGTGCATCACTCAGTGCCAGGACTGCTGACACCCACTCTGCCTCCTCCAGGAGTGGCTCCAGCAAAGGCCAGATCTGCTTGCGCTCTGCACCATCAATGCCACTCTAGTAACCGCATGCAGCCCTCAGATCCGGGGGAGCTAACCCCAGCCATGCAGTGTCCCCTCTAGAGGGAAGGACAAGAAGGAGCCCCATCCAACCCTGGGAGGGGGCTCAGTGCATTTGGGCAGGGAGTTCTGGAGTCCTGGGTACACAGGGCAGGGGCTGGGGAGGGATGGCGAGGGGTGCAACTGGAAAAGGGCCAGAGAGGGGCTACACGTTGTCGGTCCCAGGCAGGGGCCTCCTTGCCTAAGTCTGAGGGATGCACTGCTTTCCACAGCCCTTCACAGGGTGGCCTAGAGGAGCCCGGGGCCCCCTGCCCTCCCTCTGCCCCTCTGGCAGGAGGCAATCAGCCCCAGAGCCCTGTGAGTTCCGTCTGCCTGGGGGTGGTGAGGTGGCGTCAGCTCCCTGAGCTTGCCCAGAGGTGGGGTGACTCAGCGGCTGTCTTGGCTGGGCCCTGGCTGCCTGAGATTTGTTAGGAGGACAGCAGATCAGTGCAGTCGGCCTGACGGGAACCGCTGAGACACCAGGCCGGTTTCCTGTCTCCACGGGTCAGGATGTGACCCCAGGCCCCCTCCCGGAATCCAGGCTCCGGCCTGCCCTTTGGGGACCCAGCGAGACAGAGCCCCTGTCCAGCGGCCCCCTCATCTGTCTGCAAATGTCCCGAACACACACACACGCGCACCATACACACACACCCTGAACCTCTCTTTCCCGAGGCTCTTGGCCGCCACAGCTCATGTGCCGCCCACCCACAGGAAATCTGAGGATTCAGAGGCCACGCGGGGATGGACAGGAAACTGTTTCTCTGTGCCAGGGTTTGCAGAAGGCAGCCATAGGTCGGGAGGGATTGGGCTGGTTGCTGAGACAGCCGCCACCCACACCACCACTGCCAGCTCGTGTTTCTTGCCTCTAGGCCTTTGCTCAGGCAATGTCCTTTGCCTGGAATGCCCTTGACGCCCCTCTGTCTGGCTCAACGCTGGGAGTCATTTCCCTACTGCCTCTTCCTTCCACATTCAGTGATCATCCTCCCAGGGCCCACAGCCCCCAGCACCCCCTTCCCTCCACTGCCAAGTCCATGACTCAGCACCAGGGCTCGCCGAGGCCCACCTCTGCCTCTCCTGCATGTGCCTCCAGGGCTGTGGCCAGAGCTGCGTTGTCTCTGCACCATCAATGCCCAACACAGGCTGGACACAGAGCAGGCTCCTGGCGAGGACTGGTTGTGGGAAACTGTTGGACTGGAGATCCGCTTCTTGGTGGCTGCCTGGCAAGGAAGGTACCCCCCAGGGAAACCACAGTTCTTTCTGTGTTACTGCAGTAGGTCCGATGGGATTGTGGGCTCTCTTGGGGCAAGAGAGCCACGAGCATCCAGCTCCAGGAGGCTAGACCTCAGCTGCCCCTCTGCAAGTGCATTCACAGTCCCTGCTTCAGCCACCTGGTAGCAGTTGCCTGTGCGGAGCCAATTAGTTGAGTGGTGTGAAGATGCCCGGTACATTGTAGCATGTCGGGCAGAATGAGAGTATTGACGTGAGAGACCTAGGCCCCGCAGAGGAGATGCTATAACGACAGGCACAGCTACTGTAAGTTAAGTAGCGGCTTCGGGCAGAACCACGCTCAGTATGTTGCCTGCATTGCCCCCCTGGATTCTCACAGCCTCCTTGTGAGGTAGTTATGGTCATCAACCCCATGTTTCCCATGGAAAACCAAGGCTTGGAGACGTGGCCCAAGGTCACGCCCCTATAAGGGGTGAGGTTCAGTTCAAAGACAGTCTTGCTTCAGAGCCCATGTTCTTGACCTTCCAGGTCACATAGCAATACATTCATTCATTCATTCATTCATTTGTATACACAGTCACTGGTGCACATCAGGCCCTGGGCCAGATTCGACTACTCCTTGATTCTTTGGTGAGTCCCTGAGCCCAAGAAATGTGTGTCTATTGGAGCCTGGAGAGAAGGAGCCCCCTGCCTGCCCAGTGCGATATGAGATGCTGGCCAGTGATGAATGCAGAACTGGGGCCCCCATCTCCCAAACCCCAGCTCTTTCCATCACCCCCTCAAACAAACAGGCTCAGCAGTCCTGGAGCCTACAGCCTGGCTCCTTGAGTTAAAAGCTGGACACTCCATGGACTGAGTTCTCTGGTAGAGGCAGAAGGTGACAAGGAGATTCTGTTGTCATGAGTTTAGGATGACAGGTTACAGCAGCATCTTGTCGTGCACCTAAAAATCCTCCAACAACTGTCACTGTTCACAGGATAAAGACCAGGCCGCTTGCTGTGGCAACGGGGCCTTGTCAATCTCCCCAGCTGTGCCCCGAGGAGAAATGCATGCTCACGCTACAGCAAGCCATGTGTTGCTGACCCCAAACGAGGCCTGCCTCCCTGCCTGTGCATTCACTCTGCGCACTCACTGCGTCCTCTGCCTGCATCCTCTGCGCAGCCCTGTGGCCTCCTCCACTCTGTGAGCTCTGGCCACCCTTAGCGTTCTTGCAATCTCCAGGAAGCCCTGCCTAACCCCATAGCAGCCCTGTGCTCCCTGAGAAAGCTCCAGTCACCTGGGCCCTGGCTGGCTGTCTGCACATGTCTCCCATGGGCCTGGGTGCTTGGCCAGGAGCCTTCTCTGACTCGGGCCCGCTGCTGAGTGATTGGGGCTGGAGGCGTCCCAGCCACCCAGGTGAGGCGCCGAGACCTGAACATACAAACAAACAAAAGGAACTCGCAGAGGGCAATCTCATTTTCCCTATCATTACCAAACTTGAAAAAAAAAATTACAATGGCTATCGAAACCACATAACATGTGTTTGGCTCTATCTGGAGCTTGGGGATTATCAAGGCCCACAGTCCTTGTGGCAGGCAGGGTGGTGGGGGGCAGGGCCCCCCGATATTGGTGGTCTGGGCACCATCTTATCACTGCACAAACGCACAGCAGCCTAACAGTTTCAGGGACCACAAGTTCACCCCAAGCTGATACCACTAAATCGCTATCAGGACCTGAGCCTGCATGGGCCAGGTGTGGTCACCAGCCCAGGAGGGCCATGTGTCCCCTGAACACTGAGATCCACTGAGGAATCCAGGGGACAGCCTGGTTTGGAGTCTCCGGGGATCTAGTGAACTCTGACCTCAGACGTATTGCTTCACCTTTCTTGGCCCGCCACAGGTGCCTCCTCTGAACAATGGGGAGACAGAGCCCTGACAGATGGGCCCTCGAGAGGCTTAAAACATGTAAGGAGCTTAATTCTGTTCCCGGCACTTAGTAGGCCTAGCACAGTACCTAGCACACAGTAAGTGCTCAATAAATGTGTTATTAGTATCAGGAGGGACCTAGACAAACTCATGGTGGGTCTTCTTGGTAAGGGGAGGAGAGTCTTGGAAGTGACGTCATCGGTTTCCAGACCCTGACCCGGTCACAGGGGTTTGATGAGCGACATTCCAGGGAGGGAAGCACTTTCTCAAGGTCAAGGCTGCCTGGAGCAAAGCCGTATCCATTGAGAAGAAGTGAGTTCCCCATCACCAGCAGTGCACAAACAACCGCTCGCCTGGCTTTTTTCCGCTCCTCTACTGGCCAAACCCAGCGCTTCCCACCTGGGTCTTGTGCAGTTTGGGGATTATCAAGGCCCACAGTCCTTGCAGCAGGCAGCGTGGTGGGGAGCTGGCCACCCCCCCGATATCGGTAGTCTGGGCACTGTCTTATCACTGCACAAGTGCAGGGCGACCTAACGGTTTCAGAGGCCACAAGAAGAAGATTACCCCCAGAAATGGCTCTGCTGACAGGCCCTGTGAGATGCCCACGTCACTATCCTGGCAGAAGCCCTGGTGAGGACTCAGCCCACTACCCCAGAGACTGAGTCCTCATCTCATTGACCCTGGACCATCCTCTGGGTCCCCACCCGACCCTGCCATCGGGCACTCACCCCTAGGAACGTCAAGAAGAGCACGTGGACTTCTAGGGTGGCATTGGGAATCTGAGCCACACAGCCCTCAGAAACCTGGCTCATTACGTACGTCACCTTGGAGTCCACAGGCTGTAGGTCACAGTAGACTGTTTCTGCAAGACCTGTGGGAAATCACAGGGCGAGAGAGGGACAAGTTAGGAACCAGTTAAGAACAAGGTGGTGACAGCTGCTCCCACTTTCTGAATGCCTACTGGATGCTTGGCCCTGTTTAAGGTCTTTATTACATCCTCACAGCTATTTTACAAGGTGTGTGTGTGTGTGCGCGCCCGTGCGTGTGTGTGTGTGTGCGCGTGCTTGGTCACTCCGTCGTGTCTGACTCATTGCGACCCTGTGTAGCCCACCAGGCTCCTCTGCCAATGGAATTTTCCAGGCAAGAATATTGGAGAGGGGTGTCATTTCCTCCTCCAGGGGATCTTCCCAACACAAGGTAGATATCATTATATTCATTCCACAGATGAAGAAACTGAGCCCCAGAAATGAAAAATCTCTTACCTGAGGTCACAGAGCTAGTAGGTATAGGGTCAACAGATAAAATGCAGGACGTCCAAATTTGAGTATATAAATTAGTATTTAAAGTATAAGCATATCCCAAAATTGCACAGGATATACTTAGACTAAAAATTTTCAGTGTTTATCTGAAATTAAAATTTCACTGGGCATCCTCTATTTTTATTTGCTACATGTGGCAACGCTAACATGTGAGGCAGGGCCCACATGTACACGCACCCAAGCCTCTGGGCTGGTTCGCTCCAAAGGATCAGGAGGCAAAACTTCCTCTCGTGAGCCTCAAGGAGGCTTGAGAGTCTCCTGGCCCCAGCGGAGAGAGCGAGCCCAGGTTCAGAGGGCAGGGCCGGAGTAGGCCACAGAGCCTGCTGCCCGGAAACGCAGGTCCTGAGGGAAGGGAATGGAATTTCACCCCGACCCAGCAGAGGAGGAAGAGGAAATGAGGCCCCTACACCTCGTCCGAAGGAATGTGCCGGGAAAGGCGGGGGGCTCCGGAGGAGGGAAGGAGGACAGAGAAGGGGAGACTGTTTGGAAGTTTGTGTCTCCATCTTGTCGCGCTCACTTCCTGTTTTCTTGGAGATCAAAGATGGGCGCGGAGGGCCTGGCCGCACGTCCAGCCGACGCCAGCCCAGAGGACGGGGAGCGGGGGGAGGGAGGCTTCTTCCGAATCCCGGGCTCTTGGTCTGGCTTTGGCTTAACCCAGTCTCCTTGCCCAACTTTCCACTGGTTGGCTCAGGACCCCCAGAGGTCAGAGAAGGACATAAGATGGCCGCCCCCCAACACACACCACCCACCAGCAACCACTTGGGAAGGATAAGTTCAGGACAAGAACATTTGGCTTAGAAGTCCTCGCCCTGGCCCTGTCCTGTGTGCCAGGGACCCCAGAGTGCCTGTGGAATAGGGCATTTGAAAGCCAAGGTCCCTGGCACCAGGCTGACCTGGGTTTGTGTCTGGGGAGGCCCAACACTTACTAGCCTATGTGTCTTTGGTGAACTACTTCACTTTGGGCTTCGGAGTCCTCATTGGTAAAAGGACGCAAGAATAGAATCCACAAAACCATGAGGTGATTGAGAGGACTCCGTGAGACAAGGCGTATGGCTGTTTGTTGCTGCTTTTACTTTTTGGCCCCACCGCACAGCCTGTAGGATCTTAGCTCCTCCACCAGGGATCGAACCTGCACTCCCTACGGCGGAGGCACAGAGTCCTAACCGCTGGACCGCAGAGGCCGTTCTTTTGATTTTAATTCTTTGATTGACTTTGGCCATTGAAGAACAGTTGGTCCCAAGTGGGTGGTGAAGTGGTGGGACAGGACAGCTTGCAGGCGCGGGGCCTCAGGGAGGGAGGTCACTGGCGTTTCAGGCTCAGCTAGACTCAAGGGCTGGTACCTTTTGCTGCTGTCCCCCCTACTTGGGGACCCACCAAGCCCCTCAGTGCTCCCCACCTTCCCCCTGACCCTGTCAGTGAGCACAGGCTTCTCGGCTGTTGCTTCTCCTCCTGTATAGATGGGAGACTGCAGTCCAGAGATGCAGGATGTCCAGAGTCACACAGCACACAGCTGACCGGGCCAGGCTCGGACCTACCTCTCCCCTCGCAGTCTGGGGACTGGTCTGCAGATTAGCCCAGCGCCTTCCTCCTTCCTTCAGACTTTCCCTGCCCCCTCCCCAGACTTCCAGGAACCCCAGTTCCTCCCGGATCGCTGGGGCCGCCTGGGGCCTCCTCCTCCATGCCGTCAGCGGGAGAGGCCACAGGCCTGGCCATTATGTAATGATCAGATAACGGGCCAGGCTGGGAGATCAGATAAGAGGTCCATTTATTTTGGGGCCTTTTCGAGTCCTGGCCGCCCCCACCCCGCAGACGAGAATGGGGAGACAGGAGGGAGTGTGACGCCCGGGGCCTGTCTCCCGGAGCCGGAGGCGGGCCCAGACAAAGCTGAAAACAATCCCCTGGCACCAAGGGAAACTCCTGGGACCTGGGTTGGAGGAGGCGCCGCTGGGGGCCTGGGTGACCGGGTGAGTGAGAGACCCAGCACTGGGGAGCCACCTCTCCAGCCTGTCTGCTCCCTCTCCTGCCCCACCCACGAGCGCAGAGCCACCTTGGGGGCTTTCCAAACGGCTACCCCCAGCACCCAGGGAGGCCGAGAGGATAACGGTCAAGCAAAACCAGCCCTGGAACCAGAGGGTATGAGCAAAATCCCAGCTCTGCCTCTTGGACAGCTGGTCACCGTGAACAAGAGCCTAACTTCTCTGAGCCTCAGCTTCCCCCTTTGCAAGACAGCTGCCATCATGTTTCCTGGGCATCAGGGACTATTTAGAGGCTTTCCGTGAGTTCATTCATTTGATGCGTGCAGTAGTCCTACAAGATGGGGACTGTTATTACGACCATTTGACACATGGGGAGACCAAAGATTAGGGAGAGTCAAGAATTTGGAAAAGATCCTGATGCTGGAAAGATTGAGGGCAAACAGGAGAAGAGGGTGACAGAGAACGAGATGGTTGGATGGCATCAACAACTCAATGAACGTGAATTTGAGCAAACTCCAGGAGACAGTGAAGGACAGGGAAGCCTGGCGTGCTGCAGTCCTTGGGATTGCAAAGAGTTGGACATGACTGAGCAGCTGAACAACCACAGCAAGAATTTGCCTGAGGGCACCCAGCTGTTAAGTGGCAGCGTTCATACTGGAGCCCAGACCATCCAGCTCTAGCACCCAGCTAGATGCACAGGCTGTGTTAGCTGCATGAGGTAACCCACGTACAGATCCTGGTATGCAGTGAGTGTTCTGGACACAGAGGCCGTGGTCATTCTATGAAACCAGGGCAGGTCCTCTTTGACAGAGGTCTTTTCTGCTTTTTCTCTTCTTCAGTCATCCAGCCACCCTTTGCTCTTTTAAGGATCCAACCACGGCCTCAAAGATTTCCCTGCGTCCAGCCCAACCACTGCTCCCTGGGCCTGGCCACCAGCAAGACCTCAGCACTCCTTTCCCCAATCTTTCCTGGGCTGCTGATGTCTCTGGGTTAAGGCCAACCTCCACAAGCTGGAATGGAGTTAAAAAGTACCAGGATCCAGGACTTCCCTGGTGGTCCAGCGGCTAAGACTCTGAGCCCCCAGTGCAGGGGGCCCAGGTTTGATCCCTGGTCAGGGAACTAGATCTCACCTGCCGCAATTAAGAGTTTCCATGCCACAATTAAAGATGCCACACGTTGCAACTAAAAAAAAATTAAAACATAAAATGTAGTGATTGAGAGATGTTGAAGTTTCAGATCCTGATTCTGCTCCTTTCCAGCTTCCTTTCTATGCCTCAGTGCTATTATTTATAAAATGGAGTGGTTGTAGTCAAAATACCTTCCTTGGTGAGTTGGTGGAAACATTGGTAAATTGACACATGCATGGTGCTAAACAGGATTCCTGCTCAGGAACTAGGAACCGCTGTCAGTTATTTATGTCCATCGGGGGGAGATGTGAACGTTTCCATCAAACATACCTTATTCCTTGCCCTTTCTGTGCCCTCTCCCTGAACACTTCTTTTCAACTCCTATTCATCCTTCAAAACCCTGTTGGGAAAATCTCATCAGAACCCATCCAGTTGTGTTCTAGGTGGGAGACCCACTATAGGTGCAGAAAAGAAACCTAATATGTGGGGTGAGACGATTTGGCAACAGAGAGAGCCTCACTGTCTTCCCCAAGGCACTGTGGTGTATGGTTAGGTCCCGAGCTCAAACCCCTGTTACTCATTTCTGAGCTATGTTACTCAGGCAAATTCCTTCACCTGCAAGCGCCCCAGTCTTCTCAGCTGTGAAGTGGGGCTAATAGGAGAGCCTGCTTCATCGGGCTTTTGTGCAGGTTAAGCCTGATAGTACACATAACAGGCCTAGAGCAGCGGTCTGGCCTTCATCTCCACCTTTGTCACAGGTATTAAAGTCAGTTTAGCCCTGGATGAGGGTCCTTTTTAGCCTCCAGAGCTGATGCCCCAAAGCTGAGGCTGGAGCTAGAAGAAGGGCTCCAGAACCAGGGCGATCAATGTTCCAAGCCTCCCACAGCCACCCAGGCCACCCATGGTACAAGGGAAAGAAGCTGAGTTCAGTAGACTGCTTGGATCTGTCACTAGTCTTGAGCCTTGATTTCCTCATCGGTAATCTGGGTACAGAGACAAAGGGTAGCCTGATGCAGTGGAGACACAGAAGAGGTGGTCCCTCCTGCTCACCCTGATTCCTCACTAGGCCCTTGAGCAAATGAATAGACCAGGCTTGTCTTCCAAGTGCCCATGAGAAATTGAGATCGATTCTTTCTCTCCCTCTGGGGCTTAGTGTTACCAACTATCTGGCGGAGTGAGAACCTCAGTTAGTGGTCCTGCCCTCGCTGTCCCAGGGAACCCCTGTCTCCTGGTTCACACACCTCCTGCTTCAACCTACCTTTCCTCCCGGCAAACAAGAAGCTGCCGCCAAAGCACTCTAGGAATGAATATCTACAGGCTGTGTCCTGCATCCCTGGCCCCTTCTCAGGGGTAGGGGCTGGGGAGACCCTCACACAGGTGACCAGCAGCACAGGGGACTCCAAGTCACACCTCTACCCTGTCTTTCAGCAAGTACTTACCCACACTTAGGAAACACTCTTTGATTCCAGTCACCCAGCATGGGCCACGAACCCCAGCACCTCCACTTCTGGGACTCTATCCAAGTGAAATACTCCAAAATACAGGAAAAGATGCATGTACCAAAAACGTGCTTGGAAGTGGTATTTATAACTGGTCCCCAAGGGGAAACCACCCAAGTATTCAACAACAAAGGATTCATTAGGGAAATGATAAGATGGCACGTTTAAGGGAGAGAATATTCTAGAACCACAACGGTATGATCATGGAGTCCACATGACAACATAGAAAACTTCTGGGACATAAAAAGGGTATATAAGATTTCCAAATTTGATCCACTTGCATTGAAATTACCTTAAAAAGCTAGACAATAGCCAGTAAGAAAGACACCAGCATGCTAACAAGGCCCAAATTAATAGAAGGAGCTGGGAGGTCATTTCCCCCACTCTTATCTATTTTCTTTGAGGAACGGACTCAAGTGAATATATGGTTAAATTGCTTTTTAAAAACCTACACATATTTGCTCTTAAAAGAAATTCCAACATGACAGGAAAGTATGTTCTAGAAAGTGAAGATCGTCTAGAAGAACCTGGTGCTAAAGAGCAGTGATGTTGGGGTTTTCTTCGTGCATATGGCGTGTCACATATGTGCTCGGTCATGTCTGACTCTGGGACCCCACAGACTGCAGCCCGCCAAGCTCCTCTGTCCATGGGATTCTCCAGGCAAGAATACTGGAGTGGGTTGCCACTGCCTTCTCCAGGGGATCTTCTGACCCAGGAACCAAACCCTAGTCTCCTGTGTCTCCTGCACCGGCCGGCAGTTTCTTTTACTGGCTGAGCCACTTGGGAAGCTCATGGTATGCGTTACTGCTATTTTATTCTTATAGAACTGGAGCCGGTACTGTAGGAGCATCTGACAGTGTGTGCAGACAGATGTCCACAACAGTTCAGGTCTGGGAATAGCTTTTTCTTGGTAACCGCTATGTGAGATTCCAGCGCGTAGTCAGCCATGTCATGGAGCCCAGGCTGGTGGACACTGCCTGGGTTTTGTTACAGGCACCTACGGACCATACATCCTTACTGAGTCGGGCAAGTAAGCCCTCGGGGCTGACTTCTGAAGGCAAGGATGTTACACAAGTTCAGGTTTTGAAAGATTCTGCCAAGTTGTGTTCCCAGAAGGCTGGATTCATCTGGGGATCTGTTTTGGTCCTATTTTGACCGCTGGGGTGCCAGCACCTGCCAGCAGGAGCAGATTAATATGTTATCAGGAGTTTTTCCAACTGGCTCTTAAACACAGCCATAATTAAAAATTAAATTTTATAAGCCTATAATTAAATAAATCACATATTTTATGTGTGAGGTGAGGTGAAGTCGCTCAGTCGTGTCCGACTCTTTGCGACCCCGTGGACTGTAGCCTACCAGGCTCCTCCGTCCATGGGATTCTCCAGGCAAGAATACTGGAGTGGGTTACCATTTCCTTCTCCAGGGGATCTTCCCGACCCAAATCACATATTTTATGTGTAATATATATCAAATGTATACTATTGTATCGAAAGTCATAAACCCCTAATTATTTTATTCCCCTTATATTATCTGTGTTCTTAAGGTTATCTACGTCTGTCATATCTGGGTGGTGGAAATAGTAGATAAAGCTTTATTATGGCGCAGCCGCCCCAACTCCAAGTCTGCTGAGTTGATAGCTTGAAATCAGCTGGGTGGGAACATTGACACCACGGATATTAACAAACATTAACCCCCCTGCCCCCACCCACCTCTCCCAACCCACTGTTGACTATTTGCCTTCCATCCTATAAAGTTCAGTTCAGTTCAGTTCAGTCGCTCAGTCGTGTCCGACTCTTTGCGACCCTGTGGACTGTAACCTAGGCTTCTCCGTCCGTGGGATTCTCCAGGCAAGAATACTGGAGTGGATTGCCATTTCCTTCTCCAGGGGATCTTCCCAAC
>SJYT01078399.1:0-22756 GCA_006410635.1 Cephalophus harveyi
AGTAGGGACAGAGAGTAAAGGATACTCTTGAGAAATACTAAGGAAGTGGTATAGGTTTGGTAGGAAAGGTTTAATCTAATCTAAACATTAGATTTGTTAGGATTGTTTATTTTAAATAATACAATAGTACTAAGGGTAAGGTATTATTAATATCTCAGTTTTACAAATGATGAAACATGTTGAGAGAGTTTAAATAATTTAACTTATAATTGACAACTAATAAATAAAATAAGCAGAAGTCAAATTTAAGCCTCTCTGACTCAAACCCCCACTGCAATAATATGTAGATAAAAATGCTGAGGGAAAATACCTTCTATTTTGGGTGACCTCAACAGAATAAAAATGCTATATTAAAAAATTTTATTTGAAGCAAGTTTCATTGTCTCTAAAATAATTTTTTTGGCTCTACTTCCCTGAACCTTATGAATTTAAAAGATAGAATCTCTGTGTTACTATAATATTTTATTTATGAATATTTAATAAAGCTACTTTTCATTAGGATACAGGTTCAGTTATTCTTGAAATAATATTTGTTTTTTTTTTTTAATCTCAGTTGCCTTTACCATTCTGTTGCATTAAAAAAGGGGTTAGTAGTTTGCTATGCATCTAGGATTCTTATTATGACATGCAGGAATTTGGTACATTTGCAGTGGTACCCCACTCCAGTACTCTTGCCTGGAAAATCCCATGGATGGAGGAGTCTGATGGGCTGCAGTCCATGGGGTCGTGAAGAGTTGGACACGACTGAGCAACTTCAATTTCACTTTTCACTTTCATACATTGGAGAAGGAAATGGCAACCCACTCCAGTGTTCTAAGGAACTACCTGGGAAGCCCATAAAATATATATAAACATATATATAATATACATAATATATATATTATATATATTAGATGAGACAAATGCTTTACAACCAGTCTAGTAGTTTTTGAGCATCTCTTCTGAGCTCAGCACTCTGCTAGGTGCTCTCAGAGATAGATATAGGTATGCAGCATGCAAAACAAGAGTAGAACAGTCAATTTTTTGAAGTTTCTTCCTATTAGAAAGTTGCCTAAGTCTGTGAGTATCGACATATAAAGAAATCTAGTCAAAGAAGTCAAAGCTTGCTCCATAAGGATATGAATGGATATTTGAAGATATTATTGGAAGAAAGGAATCTATCCTGAGAGAGAAACAGTATGAGCTAGGGCACACATGTGTCATATTCATTAGACCATAAGAAAGATCATGTTGGGGCATACTGAGAAATAAGATTGAAATTGTAGTAAGAGGGACAGATTGTGAGGGCCTAAAATAGCCAAGTGAAGGAATTTGACCTTGATAAGGTAAGAAATAAGAGCCACTGAAAGTTTCTGAGAAATGGAATGTAGTGATAACAACATAGGGGCCAGAGAAGAAGTAGTAGATTACAGAAAGCAATACTTAATAAGAGTATGTGACAGTCTGTTTAGGAGTTAGGTACGCAGCAGCGAATAAGAGTTTTGGCCCTCCAGGAGTACAGTGGTAGAGACAGACAAGTAGAGTCCAGAGCTGTAAGTAACAGGAAGGGGTAGTGTGGAAGATATAGGTAGGGAATGTTTTTGGGCTCCAAAATCACTGCAGATGGTGATTGCAGCCATGAAATTAAAAGACGCTTATTCCTTGGAAGAAAAGCTATGACCAACCTAGATAGCATTTTCAAAAGCAGAGACATTACTTTGCCAACAAAGGTCCATCTAGTCAAGGCTATGGCTTTTCCAGTGGTCATGTATGGATGTGAGAGTTGGACTGTGAAGAAAACTGAGTGCCGAAAATTGATGCTTTTGAACTGTGGTGTTGGAGAAGACTCTCGAGAGTCCCTTGGACTGCAAGGAGATCCAGCCAGTCCATTCTGAAGGAGATCAGCCCTGGGATTTCACTGGAAGGAATAATGCTGAAGCTGAAACTCCAGTACTTTGGCCACCTCATGCGAAGAGTTGATTCATTGGAAAAGACTCTGATGCTGGGAGGGATTGGAGGCAGGAGGAGAAGGGGACGACCGAGGATGAGATGGCTGGATGACATCACTGCCTTGATGGACGTGAGTCTGAGTGTACTCCAGGAGTTGGTGATGGACAGGGAGGCCTGGCGTGCTGCAATTCATGGGGTCACAAAGAGTCGGACATGACTGAGTGACTGAACTAACTAGACCATTTGATAAGTATGGATAGCATGTCTTTTCTTTTCTTCCTGTAAACTTCAAATTTAATTCAGTCCTTAAAAGGTTGTTAGTGAGATATCAGTTCAGAAAAATGACATCTCAGCTTACAGTCTCCTTACTGAGTTTTCACTTCATTTTATCTTCCATGTTTCATAATAATGAGAAAGTTGCACCAAAGTAAAATGGATAGGTGGCTTGAGAACACTGAGATCTGATGGTTGAGTATGTTACCAAACAGGCAAAGAGAGTTCAAGAAACAAGAATGCTGAGTCCTAGTTTACCTCTAACGACCTCTGTGGCAGTTAATTTTGCCTTTTGGGACAGTTCACTGTATCTCTGACTGTCAAATTCATTCTTTTTAAAAATTGTGAATTATAATAGATATGTCAAAGGAAAAAAACATGACCTGTCTTTCAAATTTAAAGAATATTTTTCTCATGGTGCTCAGTTCTGATGGAGGCATTCAGTTCTACTACCTAAAATTATCTCCATGCTCTACCCCACCTACACACATGTACACATCCTCACAAACTTACTAGAAAAATCCTCCAACTCTGAAAACATTCCATTGCTCCTACCTGTGCTGGCCTAAGGCAAAACTGGGAAGTAATTCAAATTAGTCTGATGCTCTTGAGAATCTTGGGTTATTCTTTAAAAGTCTCTTGTAACACTAACATCATTATATAATCCCTAGGCTCAGAGGTTAAAGCGTCTGCCTAGAATGTGGAAGACCTGGGTTTGATCCCTGGGTCAGGAAGATCCCCGGAGGAGGAAATGGCACCCCACTCCAGTACTCTTGCCTGGAGAATCCCATGGAGGGAGGAGCCTGGTAGGCTACAGTCCATGGGGTCGCAAAGAGTCGGACACGACTGAGCGACTTCACTTTCAACACTAACATCTAATGCTAATCACATGAATTAGATATTTTACAGATAAGGAAGTAGAGAAACAAGGTATTTTAATTAATTTGACTAAGGTCACATGACCAATAAAAGGTAGAGCTGGAATTTGAACCAGGTCTGTTTGATCTCAAAGTCCATGCTCCCTCCCTTTCATTGAACTACCACATATAAACCTGTTTTTTCACCCCAAACCTCACCTCCACTGTAATACTGCATGAAGAACAAACACTATATTTTATCTTACTTCTCCGCACTGGCAAGGTTAACTGTCTGTTTCAGTTTCTAAGTAAGAATGATTTTCTTTTCAGGGTTAATAGAAGCTAATCTGATAATCCATGCCAATAGGATTATAATCATCCATTCCTCTTGTGAAACATATGTAATCACTCAAAGAGTGGTGTTTTAGATAAAAGTAAAAATTCAAAAGAGGAGTTCTGACTAGATTATCTTACTATCTTCATATACTTTTGTGTAGCCCAAATCACCAATAATTGCCCATTTTCCCCGATTAGGATTTTTCCAGATCCTCTTGATATCTCCATTTCCTTTTCAGGAGTCCTCTTTTATCTACTTGAAAATTCACCTAAAGATTTCCTTAAGGAGACACATTCTAATTTAATCTCATCCAACCCTGATTAAGTTCTTAGTGCTTATAAAACTTCTTCAATAAAAACTAGCTTATTCAGACTTCTGAATAGAAACGCCTCATTAACCAGCATGTCTATTTACCTGCAGATCACTGATAACTGGTTTACATAATGACGATCCTGAGGGGCAAGATTCTGAAGTATTAAAGACTGAATGAAATTTGCTTAATGTACTTATATTTGTTTCCCATGACTGCTGTAACAAGTTCCCACAAAATTATTGGCTTAAAATAACACAAATTTATTATCTTACAGTTCTAGAGGTCAGAAATCCAAAATGGAGTTCACTGGGCTAAAATCAAGGTGTCATCAGGGTTTGCTTCCTTCCTTTCCAGAGGCTCTGTGTTAGTTGCTCAGTTGTGTCTGACTCTTTTGTGACCCCGTGGACAGGCTCCATGGGATTCTCCAGGCAAGAATACTGGAGTGGGTAGCCATTTACCTCTCCAGGGGATCTTCCTGACCTGGGATTGAACCCAGGTCTCCTGCATTGCAAGCAGATTCTTTACCATCTGAGCCACCTTCTGGAGCCTCTAGAGGACATTTCCTTGCCTTTTCCAGCTTTTCAAGACTGCCTACATTCCTTAGCTAGTGTGCTCCTTGCAGACTGCAATCACATCTCCTCCTCTCACTCTCCTGCCTGTGTCTTTCCCTTATAAGGGCCCTCATGATTATTGTAGACCCACTAAAATAACCCAAGACAACCTTCCCATCTCGTGATCCTTCATTTAATCATATCTGCAAAGTCCCTACTGCCATGTAAAGTAATATAGTTCTTATTTTTTATTGCAATATAGTTGATTTACAGTGTTGAATTTGTTGCAGGTATCCAGCAAAGTGATTCAATCATATATGTAAATATATATAGGTATGTATGTGTATATGTTCTTTTTCACATTCTCTTCCATTATAGGTTATTACAAGATATTGAATATAGTTTACTGTGCTATACAGGAGGTCTTTGTTGTTTATCTATTTTATATTAATATAAAATAGTGTGTATCTGTTAATCCCAAACTCCTAATTTATCCCTCCCCTGTTTTCTCCTTTGGTAACCATACATTAATTTTTTACATCTGTGAATCTGTTTCTGTTTTTTAAGTAAGTTAAAAAACATGTTGTTCCATTTTTATAAGATTCCATATATAAGTGATATCGTATGATAGTTGTCTTTCTCTGACTTACTTCATTTAGTATGATAATCTCTAAGTGATTGACAGATTCTAGGAACTTGAACATGGACATCTTGCCGGTGAAGGGACATTATTCTGCCTACCTTGGTAGTACATATTAAATTTATTTTGTCCTATTAAATGTATGACGATTAGTAAAAACCTATATGTATATATGATACATAAGTGATATATATATGTGAATGTGCATGATAAATTTATTAACTATTTCTTTAATCGTGCTAAAAAAACACTTTAATTTTTATTTTATATATGAGTTTTAATCATTTCTTGGCTATAATACTTGTCTTTCTAGATCCACTATCCAGATCTCCTTTTTCATGTCCTTTTTCCCTTTATAGAATCTAGTAATAGCTCTTTATGTGTACATTTTCAATAAACTGACATATTCTTGAAGGAATCAGTGTGTGAACCAGGTTTATATGGTAAATAAACCAATTTCTGGTTTCAAAACAATGATAGGACTATGAAAAATTCATATGGAAATTAATTAGAATTTACACTTTGTAATTATCAAGTCAGCAAGCCAGGTTATTAATTCTGAATTGCTATTTCCATGTAATCATTCATTGATTCAACAAATATTCAATACTTAACACTAGCCTACTATGAGCTAAGATTTTTGGATACAACCATGAACAATGAAGACTTGATCCTTCATTGAGCAGATTTTAGTGAGGAGAAGAAACAAGCAAATAAACAGAACATAAAGATGGGATAAATATAGAGAATTTCCTGGCTGTCCAGTGGTTAGGACTCTGTGCTTTCACTGCTGAGGCCCATATTCAATCCCTGCTGGGGGAACTAAGATCCTGCAGTTTAAAAAAAGGTGGGGGTCAGGGTGGATGAGTACTGTAAGAGAAGCAGATAAGAAGCTAGGGCAGACAAAAATGACAGCGGGGAAGTAACTTACATGACGCTGTGTGGGAAGGCCACTCTCAGAACATGATAACTAATCTGAGGCTTGAAGATAAGAGGCATATCCTGTGAAAAACCAGAGGAGTTACTCCTCGGGCACAGGGAGCTACAAGTGCAAAAATACTGAGGCAGAAAAATTGTGGCTGCGTTTTAGGAAATGAAAGACAGCCAGAATAACTGAAGCCTGGTAAGTAGGAGAGAGTGGCGAAAATGAAGTTGCAGAGGCAGACAAAGTCCAGTGATACAGCACTGAGGGCGTTATGGATGGGAAAAAACAACAACCAAGTGTTATTCCAGAAGTTAAAACAAGTGGAATATAGGACTCGGGAGTCAGGATTAGATAGAAGTCAGAATAGCAGCTATATTACTGATTCTGCTGATTGGAGAATCAGTCAAATAGACTTCTTAATACTCCTCCCACTGCCATCACCCTGAAAAAAATATCCCTCCACTATTGTCCCTAGCAGAACTGAACTGCAGGTTTTCCTTCCAGGGCAAGCTGGTTGCTAAAGGGCAGAGGAGAATTAAGCTACTCTGAAAGAACCTATGAAGTCTCTGAGACACACATTCGCAGTTCCCACTGCCATATCACCAGTGAGATATTAATAATTTTCTTCTTATACCCCAGGGAAGGAGTGGTAAGGGATGAGAGTGTGTGTGTGTGTGTGGGGGTGCAGTTGCTGAGAGAGAATGGGACTATTTTCACTTTCTTCCTGCAGAGAGAAAGTTCTCTCCTTTCTATGGAATGTGTAGAGGAGAGGGGAAGAATAAATATTTCCCTTACAGTTCCATCAGATGGATCTTACTGGCCATGATACAGAGTTTGAATTTCACTCTAAATAAAAACAACAAGCAAAGAAAAGGTTTTAGTAGCAGAGTTACAGACTGATACACAATTTGGAAAAATTACCTTGGCTGCTGTGGAGACAAGTGGAAATAAGGAGAGCATCTAGCAGGAAGAGCTACTGCCTCCTAGATGATTTGAGAAACGGTATGGCTTACATCAAGGTAGCGGAGGAGGAAAGTAAGAGGATTAACGGTCTGGAGGTAGAAAGGCAGTGCTTGCCGATGAATTAGATTTAGGGGAGACAGTCAAGGAGGACTTAAGGCTAAGTAATTGAGACTGGGACATCACATTTAAATGACTGGGTGGATGATGGAGCCATGTGTTCAATTGGGAAAAACTGGGAAAGAAATAAGACAGCAACAGAATTATATTCCTCGGATTTGGCAAGGAAAAGATTGTTACTGATTCTGCAAGAGTAATTTTTGGCTTCCCAGGTGGCTCAGTGGTAATGAATCTGCCTGCCAATGCAGGAGACACAGATTTGATCCTTGGGTCGGGAAGATCCCCTGGAGTAGGAAATGGCAACCCACTTCAGTATTCTTGCCTGGGAAATCCCATGGACAGAGGAGCCTGATGGGCTATGGTACATGGGGTCACAAAGAGTCAAACATAACTTAGCAATTAAACAACAACAAATAACTGTGAACACTGGGAAGTAAAACCAGATTTAGAATTTGAAGAAGAAATGACAGATAGGTGGTTGCTTGTGTACATTTTTAAAATTTTATTTATTCATTTGGCTGTGTTAGGGTTAACATTAGGGTTAGTTGTTGGGTCTTAGTTGCAGCACATAGAATCTTCACTGGGGGACCTTTGTTGTGTCTTGTAGGAACTTTCACTGAAGCACATAGACTCTCTAGTTGTGGCACGTGGGGCTCTGAGGCATGTGAGATCCTAGTTTCCTGACCAGGGATTGAACTCACATCCCCTGTGTTGAAAGGCAGATTCTTAACAACTGGACCATCAGGGAAGTCCTGCTTGTGTACATTTTTAAAGGAAATTTTACTGTGGAGGTAAGCAGAGAAGTGGCATAACATAATAAGGGAGATAAGGGATTTTTTTTGAAGGTTTTTTGTTTTTACACTGAAGTGAATGGTCCACTGATGGTGCAAAGTAGACAGAATACATGGAGGTACAAAACCTTTGGAAAGGTGAGAGGGAATGGTACCCAGAGTCTAACTGGGTAATGGGCCCGAGAGAGATATGGACACTTGAAGTGAATCTCTATAAGAGGAGTAATGGTACAGATACAGGTAGACTGGTATATTTGATGACAGGAAGATAAAGAGTCCTCACTGAATAACTTCTGTTGCATTTATGAAGCATGAGGGGACATCATTAATGGAGGATAAGGGGAGAAGTAGGGCAGATAAGCAATTTGAAAAGAGAAGAGACATCCTAAAGTAGTTGTGTCCAAAATTATGAACGCAAACTTAATGCAGAAACAAAGTTCTATCACTGGGCAGTGCTTAAAGCCCATGTAAGGTTTGTAATTATCTATGAAAAGTATAATGTATCACTTTGCTTATTTTCTCGACATTTCATTCTTTACTATATTCTGATATGGTCAAAGAACTGTTGTGGTACAGTTAATAGCATGTGTGAGCTAAAAGGATAAAAGCTGACATTTATATTTCAGAGGTAATTCAGTTTACAAGTTCTAGGTGTGACCATGGTAACAAGTGTCTGAAGAGGAGTAGAGGAAAAGTTAAGAGGTCAAGGAACTGAGAGGAAAGTTCTAGGCTGGGTCATCTACATGCAGGCTGAAATCACACAGCACGCTGACAAATATAGGAGTGGAGTGTGACCCAGGGGGTAGGATTTTTAAAATTTTATTTATTCATTTGGCTGTGTTAGGGTTAACATTAGGGTTAGTTGTTGGGTCTTAGTTGCAGCACATAGAATCTTCACTGGGGGACCTTTGTTGTGTCTTGTAGGAACTTTCACTGAAGCACATAGACTCTCTAGTTGTGGCACGTGGGGCTCTGAGGCATGTGAGATCCTAGTTTCCTGACCAGGGATTGAACTCACATCCCCTGTGTTGAAAGGCAGATTCTTAACAACTGGACCATCAGGGAAGTCCTGCTTGTGTACATTTTTAAAGGAAATTTTACTGTGGAGGTAAGCAGAGAAGTGGCATAACATAATAAGGGAGATAAGGGATTTTTTTTGAAGGTTTTTTGTTTTTACACTGAAGTGAATGGTCCACTGATGGTGCAAAGTAGACAGAATACATGGAGGTACAAAACCTTTGGAAAGGTGAGAGGGAATGGTACCCAGAGTCTAACTGGGTAATGGGCCCGAGAGAGATATGGACACTTGAAGTGAATCTCTATAAGAGGAGTAATGGTACAGATACAGGTAGACTGGTATATTTGATGACAGGAAGATAAAGAGTCCTCACTGAATAACTTCTGTTTCATTTATGAAGCATGAGGGGACATCATTAATGGAGGATAAGGGGAGAAGTAGGGCAGATAAGCAATTTGAAAAGAGAAGAGACATCCTAAAGTAGTTGTGTCCAAAATTATGAACGCAAACTTAATGCAGAAACAAAGTTCTATCACTGGGCAGTGCTTAAAGCCCATGTAAGGTTTGTAATTATCTATGAAAAGTATAATGTATCACTTTGCTTATTTTCTCGACATTTCATTCTTTACTATATTCTGATATGGTCAAAGAACTGTTGTGGTACAGTTAATAGCATGTGTGAGCTAAAAGGATAAAAGCTGACATTTATATTTCAGAGGTAATTCAGTTTACAAGTTCTAGGTGTGACCATGGTAACAAGTGTCTGAAGAGGAGTAGAGGAAAAGTTAAGAGGTCAAGGAACTGAGAGGAAAGTTCTAGGCTGGGTCATCTACATGCAGGCTGAAATCACACAGCACGCTGACAAATATAGGAGTGGAGTGTGACCCAGGGGGTAGGTCATCTACTGATAAGGAAGAACAGCCAAGATGTCAGCAGATGGCAGCAACGTGATTTAGAGAGGGACATAGCCAGACGTCATGGCTTCAGAGAGCAGAGGTCCTGCAGGAGGACGGTGGGGAGTGAGGAAAACACCTCCTCTATCTATTGGCTCTGCAGTAGGTGGAGGGTGAGGGGAAAAGCAGGTGTCACTCGAGAGGCCTGTAGGTTATGTGTCCTCAACCAGAAGGTTAGTTTTCAGTTAAAAGATGGAAGTGAAAATTTCCATAAGATTGAGAATGTAACAGGGTTTTGTTATCAACTGTTGCTTAATAAACCATGACAAACTCAATGGCTTAAAACAGCAATTTTATTATTTCTCAAGATATAGTAGGTTGATTGGGCTCAGCTGGGTGATTCTTCTGATTCACATGATGTCATATGGGGCTCATGAGATGCTATGGTTGGTCTGGAAAATCCAGTTTGCTAATTCACATATCTGGTGTCTTAGTGGAGAAGACAGGAAAGCTGGGCTCAGTTGGGATGCCAATGCCTGTCTGTCTGTCTCTCTTCTTTTTTCATCTCAGGGTCTCTCGCTCTCCACATGAACTTACCAGGTGTATAGTTAGACATCTAACCTGGCAGCTTAGGCTTTCCTAAAGCACAAAAGTGGAATCTTGCAGACCTTAAGGTTTATTGCCAGAACTGGAACATCATCATTTCTACCATGTCCTGTTGATTACAGTGACTGAGTCATGGGGCCAGTCCAGATTCAGGAGAGGAGTCTTACAATGATGTCAATACCAGGATTTGTGATCCATTGGTAGCAGTAGCCATCAATGTCAATTAGCTACCATAAGAAACTTTTTGATTCAGGCTCAAACTTCTTGGCAGAGTGGAAAGGCTGAGATGGGAGTGGGATTCAGTCACATTAGGAGATAACAGAGCAGTGTAGGAATGGAAGAGCAGGTTGTAATGGAAGATGGAGGGACTTGAACTTCCAAAGATGACTGAAATAAAGATGAACTTGAGGTATAATGTGGCTCAGACGATAAAGCGTCTGTTTGCAATGCAGGAGACCCGGGTTCGATCGCTGGGTTGGGAAGATCCCCTGGAGAAGGAAATGGCAACCCACTCTAGTTCTCTTGCCTGGAAAATCCCCTGGATGGAGGAGCCTGGTAGGCTACTGTTCGTGGGGTCGCAAAGAGTTGGACATGACTGAGTTACTTCACTTGACTCACTTGAGATATGATGTACTTGAGGGTCTAGTTGTACTAAAGCAGTGATTTCCATATTTCTTTTTGATTATGCATCCCTAACTAACATTTTTTAACATTTTAATATATGACAATAAGATAATTATTAATTATGTATAAATACTCCACTATAATGTGTACTTTGTAGAACTTAAAATAGAAATTAATAATGATTAGGTTAAGAGATTAAATAATAGTTTTCCTATTATTTTATTCTATTTATCAATAGATCAGCTTCCTTACCCTTTTTGGTGACAGCAATTTGGTTGACAATTTCTTGTCGGTTAAAAAAAATCTTATTTTGATATCTTGTGATACAGTGGCTCAGAGGTCTGGTTCTAAGTTCAGCTTATTCCCATGTTGGTTTTAATGGATATTTTAGCTGAAGGAGCTTTCTCACAAAAGTAAGTACTGGAAGATGGAAGAAGTGCACCATTAGCTGTGCCTGCTAAATCATCATGCTCATTTTTCAAACCCGTCCCCAATTATGAGAAGGGTTTTGTTGAAATTCAGCTAGCCGACATATATCATCCCCAATATATATCATCCCCAATAACAGTCAGCCCTTCTTATTAGCCAATCAGAAGTTATCATATTTTCATATTTTTAAGAAATAGATTCAAAACCCATTGAAACTACTTTTTTTTTAAGTGAGATTTAAAAGAAGATCTTTACAGAAGATTTTCAAAAAACAGTCTGAAAAATTCAATTTCCAAGTTTTTGTGTGCAGATATTACGAGTTTTACATTTAAATTGTTTTCAACAACAAAATTACATAATAGTGGAACATTTCCAAGTGTCTATTTTAAAAATGTTCTCTCCTTAGCCCAAATGTCTTTGGAAACAGCAGTTACTTTGTCCTTCATTATTAAAAATGTCACACGTTGAAGAAAGTGGTTGAGCATTATTTTTTCAAATATATCTGATCATTGCTTATGTTCCTAGAAAAGGTTAGCATACTGGGCACGCTTGTCAAGTTTACTTACAGGTAAGTATTACTCAGCTTTTAGTTGGATAGTCCTTTCTATAGGAAAACCAGTAAACTGGCTACTCTGTGGGAAAAAGATTTTAATGGTCGGCCCTTGCTTATTATAAGACTCCACTATTAAAGATCTTATTTAAAAAAATTAATCACACTGACATTCTGTTTAGCACATAAACTGTGGTACATATTATACATGGAGAGGAAATCAATTTGTAGCATCTGGATGCCGTGTATTTGAGTTACGGAGCAAGTGACGACAGGCGTGCCAGTCGGTACACTGAGTATTAGACAAGCATAACTCCCTTCATACTTTTTAGATACAAAATAAATCTGTCAGGACTAATATTTTATTCTTCTTTTTCCCCCTGCTTTTTATTTTTACTTTTGGCCACACTGTGCAGCATGGAAGATCTTTGTTCTCCAACCAGGGATGGAGTCCGTGTCCCAGCATCGTCTTTTTAAAAAATTTTTGCAAATTTATTTTGGCTGTGCTGGGTCTCCATTGCTGCTCCAGCCTTTTTTTGCCCCTGTATTTGCAGCAGGTGGGTGCTAGTTGCGGGGCATGGGCTTCACATTGCCGTGGCTTCTCCTGTTGCAGAGCCTGGGCTCTAGGGCAGATGGCCTACAGTCATTAGAGCTCCCAGGCTCTAGAGCACAGGCTCTGTGGTTGCTCCAAAGCATGTGGGATTTTCCCGGACCAGGGATCGAACCTGTGTCCCCTGTATTGGAAGGAACATTCTTTACTGCTGAGCCACCAGGGAAGTACTAATATTTTATTTTTGCTCCTCATTGTTTGTTTTGCTCATTCCATTTTGGAAATTATATTCTTTGAGTAGGATGAAGAGGAGGAACATTTGGTTTTGGCAGCATGGTCCACAGTAAAACATAAAAACAGTGATTTTGGGGTGACGGTTCTTTCTGACACCACTCAGTATAGTAAAGACTTTTATGCTAAAAAAGTCTCATTGCAGCACAGTTATTATTGTATATAAGCACCAACTATGTGCAGACAATAGTAATAACAATGACTTTTACACTAGAAGACAGATGATCCAACTTTTGGTCTTCAGGTACGTACTATATACAATTTAAATTCAGTCATTCACTTAATATATTTTTCATAACTTTTGGCACATATTTTAGAAGTGAAGTAATATTGATACGAGTTTCAAGGATTTACCAACGATTACACTTACAGTGAGTGGTGAAGATTAAGCTATATGCTTAAGATATTTTTTTATCTAAACTACTTCCTTTAAGAAGGTCTTCAGGTACTAAGATGGAAGTTAAACAGGCATAAAATATTAAAGACAAAAACAAAATACAAAAATCCCCCCGAACAAAAAGCACAGCAGGACTTATCAGGGAAAACATACATTCAGAAGCCAGACTTGGGTAGTGGAGCCCGCTGAGTTCAGAAAGGACTGGCATTGGTTTGCAGCAGCAGTGGGATCAGTCAAAGGAAGGAAGTCATTGGAAACACTTGTCTTCTTAGAACACATAAGCATATTGGATTAGTGGCTCAGAGGCAAGTCCTAGAATTTCTTCAAGCAGTAACACAGGAAAACGACATCTTGTTGGTTGTTTGGGAATGATTATAAAGCAGACATTTGATGTAGGAGTCTGGAACTCAGTGGACAAGAGGAGTTCATGCTCTGCTTTTCTTCTTTTCTTGGAGCTCTTTCTGCTCTGCTCACCTCTCAAAATGAAGTGGTCCCTCTTCTCTCTCCTTCTTTCTCTCCCTTTCTCTCCTTTACACAGTCTCCCCATTCATTTAAGCCCTAAGGCTATATGTCATCCCTGATCTTGATCCTGAGTTCCAGATTTGCATTTCCACTCACGTACTATACTTTTCCATCTTATTAACACTTCAAATTTGATATGGACAAAAAGGAAATTTTAATCATCCTTTCATCCCCAATCTGCTTTTCTCCTAATCTTTACCATCGTATTTTTTAAACCAAAAACCTGGAACGCACTCTTCTGTTATCCTCTGTTTCTTCTCACCTGCCCTCTGTCCAATCCCTCTGATTCTCCTTCTTTCCAAACATTATTTCACATCTGCTCACTTTATCTCTGATATACAACCCTGGTCCAAATGGCCATCTTTTCGTATCTTGATTTCTCTGAGGGTCTCTGGCCTTTTCTCTTGCCCACTTACATTCTAACCTCTACATAGTAGCTGGAGTCTTCATTATAGAATGTAAATCAGATCCATCCTTCCCCTGCTGAGTCCCTCCTCCCTTCAACACATCCTACTTCACTTAGAAGAAGGCCCAAATTCCTTACCTTGGCTTACCAGGCCTCGTGTAATCTATCTTGCTTCCTTCTTTGTCATCATTTTAAACCCATTCCCCTTCTCACTGCCTTTCTTTCTGTTTCCTGAAAATGCCAAGTTCACTCCTGCCTCAGAGCCATTAAACTAGCTGTTCCCTGAGCCAGGAATGCTCTTTCCATAACTGCTTCCTTCTTATTATTCAGGTCACAGCTCAGTTATCACAAAGGAACTGAGTTGCCTCGCTTCCATAATGCACGCAAACCAACAAATCTGAAGTAGTTACTCCATCACATCACTCTGATTTACTATCTTTATAGCCTTATTATTACCTGTTATTTCCTTGTTTTATTTGTTTGTTTTCTCCCTGTACTAGAATGTAACAATAGTAAGAACAAGGATTTTTGTCTTTCTTGTAAACTGGCACTGTTAGAACAGTGTCTGGAATGCTTTTCTTTTAAACATCAATTGCATGCTCTAATTTAGTGCCCTGGAAGAGAGAGTTTTAAAGATAGAATATCACAAGCCTCATTAAAAATGTCTCATACCTAATGCTGTTTAATGGGAGAAGGGTACATCCAACAACTGTTATTTAGTAATGGGAAGGATGTCTAATGGAACAGCTGTTTTCAAAAGAATCTTAATAGCTCTAGACTTCTGATTCAGGGGATGAATGAATAAACTTAAGGAGCTCTTCTGAGCATGTGCTATGCTAGGGACAGTCATAGGATAAGATAGGAGATAAGAAATGGTGGAAGAGAGCCAACTCATTTGTCCAGCTGATCATACTATGAAGGGTTGGGAGAATAGAACACAGAGATAATATTAAAATAGAAATTATTGGAAAAATACAAGTTATAGATGGATAGAATCCAGATTGATTGCACAAACAGAGATAGTTACTATAAAACATAATTCATGCCTTCAAAGAAACTTAGCAATATAAAAATGAAAGTGAACATATACACAGTTAAGTGGAATCCAAAATACTTCTTGGACTAGCCTAAGCCACACCTTCAAGCCAGGCCACTTGATTTTAGCCCTTAAATAAATCTGACTGTGGGAGAACTGCTTAGAAACATAGTTTTACTAAAGATTTAAAGAGAAAACAGAAAAGTGAAGTGTTAGTCACTCGGCCGTGTCTGACTCTTTCTGACCCTGTCAACTATAGCCCAACTCTTTGTGACCCTATGGACTATAGCCTGCTAGGCTCCTCTGTCCATGGGATTCTCGAGGCAAGAATACTGGAGTGGGTTGCCATTTCCTTCTCTAGGGGAGTCTTCCCAACCCAGGGATCAAACCCGGGTCTCCTGCATGCAGGCATATTCTTTACCATCTTAGCCACCACTGAAGCCCAGGAAAACAGACGGAGAAGTCATATAGCAAAATAACCTAAAACTCTGCTCTTTTTCTCTTTCTTATAACTCCCTTAGTCCTTCCTCAGCAGCCTTTCTAATCGCCTTGCTTAGTCCTCTTTTCCCCATCCCCCTTCTCTAGCCACGTTGTGTAGTATTCTTAGCAAACCAAAATCTAATTGTCAGCCAAACCATGATCACCTGTTGTTTCTCAAATGAATTTAGCATGGTCGGTCTAGGGCTGTGGGTGGGGAGAATGACTCAACTTTTATGCCACAGATATGTCTGGACACTAATTCAATATTATTAGAGCTTAAGTTTCACACTGGTGTTTAGTTGGAGATAAATCTGAAAAGATAGCTCAAGCCATGATTAGCTTTGAATGCCGCCCCGTTTTTACTTTTGGTAGGTCGATAGGGAATTTTAAAGATTTTCAAACAGAGATGCTTCATGATCAGATTTGTATTACAATAAGATAAGCCTGGGAACAATATGAAGGATGAATTATAAAAATAATCCACCAAAGACAGGAGCATAGTTTGCAACTATTTTAAAGTTATTCAGTGATGAAGTTATAAAATAGAGTGATGGAGATGACATGGAGAAGTTGATTTCTAAACACACTTAAAATTCAGGAGTCCTCAGAATTTTAAGTTTGAATAGGTGTAGAAGGTTGAGAGGGTCCTCTTGTTTCTAGCTTCAGCGACCAGTAGGAGAGTGATACAATTAAGTGAGTTAGGGAGCGTAAACAATGAATAGCTGCTCTATTTTTGTATGTACTTTATGGTTTGCTTTTGTGGGCAGAAAAAATGATTTAGATGTCAAACTGGACAAGTGTGAGTAGGAAAGCAATATACCCACATGAAGATGTACAGCATTTGGAAATGCAGGTGTGAGGTTTAAAGGAAAGGTCAAAGCAAGAGGAAATTAGCAGTACAGATGATGATGGAAGGTATGGAAGCAGATAAATGATGCATGAGCAAGTGTGAAGCTGGGAGAAAATAGTCCTAAGAACAGGTACATAAGGAAGTATTACATTTAAGATATTTGTGAAAAATAGGAACAGAAACAGATTGACCAAGAGTTGTCAGAAGGAGAAAAGTTGTCAGTAAAAAGACCATTATTATTTTTTTTACATTATTTATTTATTTAAATATAAATTTATTTATTTTAATTGGAGGTTAATTACTTTACAATATTATATTGGTTTTGCCATACATCAACATGAATCCGCCACAGGTATACACATGTTCCCCATCCTGAACCCCTCTCCCTCCTCCCTCCCCTCTGGGTCGTCCCAGTGCACCAGCCCCAAGCATCCTGTATCATGCATCAAACCTGGACTGGTGATTCATTTCATATATGATATTATACATGTTTCAATGCCATTCTCCCAAATCATCCCACCCTCTCCCTCTCCCACAGAGTCCAAAAGACTGTTCTATACATCTGTGTCTCTTTTGTTGTCTCGCATACAGGGCTATTTGTTACCATCTTTCTAAATTCCATATATATGAGTTAGTATACTGTATTGGTGTTTTTCTTTCTGGCTTGCTTCACTCTGTATAATCGGCTCCAGTTTCATCCACCTCATTAGAACTGATTCAAACGTATTCTTTTTAATGGCTGAGTAATACTCCATTGTGTATATATACCACAGCTTTCTTATCCATTCGTCTGGTTGTTTCCATGTCCTGGCTATTATAAACAGTGCTGCGATGAACATTGGGGTACACATCTCTTTCAATTCTGGTTTCCTCGGTGTGTATGCTCAGCAGTGGGATTGCTGGGTCATAAGGCAGTTCTATTTCCAGTTTTTTAAGGAATCTCCACACTGTTCTCCATAGTGGCTGTACTAGTTTGCATTCCCACCAGCAGTGTAAGAGGGTTCCCTTTTCTCCACACCCTCTCCAGCATTTATTGCTTGTAGACTTTTGGATCACAGCCATTCTGACAAAAAGACCATTATTTTTGAAAAAGTGAGAACTTAGGGTAAAGAATTAGGATACATGATGTACAAGTGGTTGTGGAATTCTGATATACCATGGGTTTTTAACTACAAAATCTACTTACGATAAACTGTTCACAATTACCAGCCCTGATTATAAAGAAGTAGGGGCAGGGTGTGGTAAAGTTGGGACGAGGGAGAAACTTCAGCTCTGATGTTGGAATAGAGAGAATTCCCATTTGTAGACTTTTGGTACAAGTATAGAAATCTAAATTAGACCTCTCTCTGCTTTCTCTATATTTTTTGCTTTTAAAATGTTTTGTTGAAAAATAGTTGATTTACAATATTGTGTAAGTTTCAGGTGTACAGTGATTCATTCTGATCAGTCACAGCACCTTCTTCGTACACTGAAAACAATTTTTTTTGTATGTTTCAGCTGTATTTTTACCTTTCTTGAAAAAATAAAAAATAATATGCCAAAAAGGTTGTTTTTTTAATTCCATCTTCAACATTTAAAATGGCTGCACAAAAATTTGCTGCCTTTGGTAAGATTTTTATGCATGCTGATATGACGACTGTCATAATGCAATCTAACAAAATTGTTTGGAATTAAGTTGAAGACAACTAAGTGCTACTAGAGCCATCTTACAGAAAAAGCCCAACGAACCTTTTGGCCACCCCAATGTTTTTGTCCCAACTACTCAACTTCGCCATTGTAAAACAAAAGCAGCCATAGCCAATACATGAAAAAAATGAACATGACTGTTTCCCGATAAAATTTTATTTATGAAACAGATGAAGGGCTGGATTTGGTCCATAGGCTATAGTTTTCTTACCCTAGTTCCTGATCAGTCATTCTCTGAGATTGATATCTGGTTAGGGGGTGCATGTTTGACCTCAGAATAAGTACGAACTAGAAATCTCCCAAGAGTTAGTTCAGTTTTGTTCAGGAGGAAATCACTTTTATCTTCTGATCTTGATTGAGGTGTGGTAAACATTGATCTGGTGATCTCTGAAGATCCAGACAAAATGAGGTGGTATTGTGAAAGCAGCAAGGGCACTTTTGATTTTGTTGAGACAGAGACCTGCATGATTAACAGAATATCCACCAGGCCTTTTGATGTTCCTTGGGACCTTGACAACTGCATGCCATTTTTGAAGCTCCTTCATTATCTTTTTATTCACCAATTTAATTGATAAATCAATATATTAACAGGCCAATTCCATTGATATATTTTAGTTAGAATAAAATTATCTATATTATTTTTGTATTAATCTACAATTTGCATATATGCCATTATTAATCACTACAATTAAAATGGATTGAAAACATTCAAGATGAGTTACTCTTACTTTTTCACTATTTAATTAACATTTTCCTGTGTGCTTTATTCAATTAGACTCTCAGTTACAGATAAAAATACAATATGTATTCTTTCATTCACTTATTCATTCATTTATTGAAATCTCACTGAGTGCCAGATATCAACCAGAATGCAATGTGCTGGAAATACAAAGATAATCCTGCTTAATCTCTGTCCTTGAAATGCTCTCTGTCAAGGCATAATAGAGTTTCCAGAGGGAAGAACTGGTGAACAGTTTCAAATATGGCTAAAGGTAAGTTGTGAGAACAGAGGCCACTGGATTTAGCAGTAAAAAATCATAGAGAGAGCCATTTCAGTGGAGTGTCAATGTAAGGGCACATACTTTTGGATTCTTCAAACTCTCGCCTATTTTACAATACTTAGATTCCTAACAATAGACCCCAAGGGCACTGTCTTTGTTTCTCACCAGACTATATGATAAACTCTAATTTCCAAGTGAATTGGACCTTAGAGCTGTATTAATCAGGAATCTTAGCTGTAAGCAATAATACCAGTTTTGCTAGGCATCAGCAGGAAAGCATTTCAAAATCTCTGGGAAGAAAGACTCAGTCTCAGAAGCTGCATAAATAGGAAGTGAGTCAGAAGTCTGAAGCCAATCTAGACCTGTAAAGACACATTGCCTTGACATTGTATTTTCTAAGACTATTTTTTAGAGCAGTTTGAGGTTTATAACAAAATTGAGAGGATGATACAGAGATTTCTCATATGCTCTCTTCTCCACATGTGCATAGCTTCCCCCATTAGCAACATCACTCACCAGAATGATAACTTTGGGTTTACGCTTGGTAAACATTCTGTGGGTTTGGACAAACTTATAGTGTATGCATCACTGGAAAAGGACATGGCAACCCACTCCAGTATTCTTGCTTGGAGAATCCCATGGACAGAAGAGCCAGGAAGGCTACAGTCCATAGGGTTGCACAGAGTCAGATGTGACTGAAGTGACTTTGCACAGCATTGATAGTGTTTGTACAACAGCAAATATTCATTATTATAAAAAATTCCTCTGTGCTCTGTGTATTCATCTCTGTCCCCCTGACTTCTGGCAATCCCTGAACTTTTTATGGTCTCCATGTTTCTGCCTTTTCAAAAAAAAGTCATATAATTGGAACTATATAGTATGTATCTTTTCCAGGTTGTTATTTTTCACTTAGTAATATGCATTTCATGTTCTTCTGTGTGTTTGCGTCGTTTGATGCTTCATTTCTTTTTAGTGCTGCATAATAATCCATTGTCTGTATGTACCATGGTTTCTTCATTTACTGAATGAAATACTTTGTTGCTTCCAAGGTTTGGCAATTATGACCAACTATAAACACCTTGGACTTCCCTGGTGGCTCAGACTGTAAAGCGTCTGTCTACAATGCGGGAGACCTGGATTCGATCCCTGGGTCAGGAAGATCCCCCCTGGAGAAGGAAATGGCAATCCATTCCAGCACTATTGCCTGGAAAATCCCATGGACAGAGGAGCCTGGTAGGCTACAGTCCATCAGGTCACAGAGTCAGACACGACTGAGCGACTTCACTTCCACTTTCATTTTCTATAAACACCTTTTGAAGAAGGCAATAGCACCCCACTCTAGTACTCTTGTCTGGAAAATCCCATGGACGGAGGAGCCTGGTAGGCTGCAGTCCATCAGGTCACAAAGAGTCAGACACGACTGAGCGACTTCGCTTCCACTTTCACTTTCTATAAACACCTTTTGAAGAAGGCAATGGCACCCCACTCTAGTACTCTTGCCTGGAAAATCCCATGGACGGAGGAGCCTGGTAGGCTACAGTCCATGGGGTCACTAAGAGTTGCACACGACTGAGCGACTTCCCTTTCACTTTTCACTTTCATGCATTGGAGAAGGAAATGGCAACCCACTCCTGTGTTCTTGCCTGGAGACAGAGCCTGGTGGGCTGCTGTCTATAGGGTCGCACAGAGTTGGACATGACTGAAGTGACTTAGCAGCAGCATAAACACCTTTGGGGACTTCCCTGATGGTTCGATGGTTGAGAGTCCTCCTTCCCATGTAGGGGATGTGGGCTTGATCCCTGGTGGGGGAATTAAGATCCCATATGCTGTAGGGCCCCAAGCCCATTTGCCACAACTACTGAACCCATCTTCTGTAGCCCAAGTGCCATAACTAGGGAGAAGCCTGTGCACTGCAACCAAGAATCCATGTGCTGCAAGGAAAGATCCTGAGTGCCGCAACTAAGACCTGATGCAGCCAAAAATAAATTTTTTTTTTTAAAGAACACCTTTGACTATAAACACCTATGTGTAAGTTTTCAACTCCTCTGGATGAATACCAAGGATCACAATGATTGGATAACTGGTAAGAATATGTGTAGCTTTGTAAGAAGTTGCCGACTTCCAAAAGTCCTCCAACGTGGCTGTATCATTTTGCATTCCCAACAGTGATGTCTGAGAGTTTCTGTTACTCCACATAGTTTCCAGCATTTGGTATTGTCAGTGTTTCTGATTTTGGCCATTTTCATATGTATGCAGTGGTATCTCACTATTGTTTTAACATGCCATTCTCTAGTGATGTATAATGTGGAGCATCCTTTCATAGGCAAATTGTCACCTGTATATCTTTAACAAGTATCTGTTCAGATCTTTGCCCCGTACGTTTTTTAAATTTTATTTTTAATCAGAAGATAATTGCTTTACAATGTTCTGTTGGTTTTTGCCATACAACAATGAGAATCAGCCGTAATTATATATGTCTCCTCCCTCTTGAACCTCCTTCCCACCCCACACCGCATCCCACTCCTCTAGGTTGTTGCAGAGCACCGGGTTGAGCTCTTGTGTTAGACGGCAACTTCCCGTTATCTATTTTGCATTTAGGGCTTCCCTGGTGGCTCAGAGGTTAAAGCGTCTGCCTCCAATGCAGGAGACTCAGGTTCGATCCCTGGGTCGGGAAGATCCCCTGGAGAAGGAAATGGCAATCCACTCCAGTATTCTTGCCTGGAGAATCCCATGGACGGAAGAGCCTAGTAGGTTACAGTTCACGGGGTCGCAAAGAGTCGGACACGACTGAGCGACTGACACGACACGATGACACGAATGTATATATTTAAATGCGTCTGTCTCAATTGGCCACCCCAACCGTGTCCACAAGCCTATTCTCTATCCCTGCCCTGCAAATTAGTTCATCAGTACCATTTTTCTAGATTCCATATATATGCGTTGCATGCCGCATGCCTGCTAAGTCACTTCAGTCATGTCCGACTCTTTGCGACCCTATGGATTGTAACCCACCAGCCTTCTATGTCCATGGGATTCTCCAGGCAAGAATATAGAGCAGGTTGTGGTGCCCTCCTTCAGGGGATCTTTCCAGTCCAGGGATTGAGTCTTTTATGTTTGCTTCATTGACAGGTGGGTTCTTTACCACTAGCACCACCTAGGAAGCCCTATACATGAATTAATACACCATATTTGCTTTTCTCTTTCTGCCTTACTTCACTCTGTAAAACAGATTTTAGATTCATCCACCTTAGATTCATCCACCTCATACATCACCACTTTCAAAATTCATCCACCTTACTAGAACTGACTCATATTAATTCCTCTTTAATGGCCCCTGTTTTAATCAGGTTGTTATTGCTGAATTTTGAGTTCTTCATGTATTTTGGATCAGTTCAGTTCAGTCGCTCTGTCGTGTCCGACTCTTTGCGACCCCATGAATTGCAGCACGCCAGGCCTCCCTGTCCATCACCATCTCTCGGAGTTCACTCAGACTCACGTCCATCGAGTCCGTGATGCCATCCAGCCATCTCATCCTCGGCTGTCACCTTTTCCTCCTGTCCCCAATCCCTCCCAGCATCAGAGTCTTTTCCAATGAGTCAACTCTTCGCATGAGGTGGACAAAGTACTGGAGTTTCAGCTTTAGCATCATGCCTTCCAAAGAAATCCCAGGGTTGATCTCCTTCAGAATGGACTGGTTGGATCTCCTTGCAGTCCAAGGGAC
>SJYT01078402.1:0-41738 GCA_006410635.1 Cephalophus harveyi
TGGAGAGTTTTTATCATAAATGGATGTTGAATTTTGTCAAAGGCTTTCTCTGCATCTATTGAGATAATCATATGGCTTGGTTTTAAATTTTTATTGAAGTATAGTTGATTTACAATATATCATGTTAGTTTCAGGTATACAGCAAGTGATTTGGAGATATATAAAGATATATAATATTCTTTCTAAAAATTCTTTTCCATTATAGGTTATATAACCTATTGAATATAGTCCCCAGTAAAGTAAAAACCCTTGTTCTTTTTTTAAACTCTCATTTTGTTAGCATTTCCTTTATGACATGATATTCTACTCTGTTTAGTTACATCAATTTTTTAAAACCAATTTATTTTTTATTGAAGGATAATTGCTTTACAGATTTTTGCTGTTTTCTGTCAAACCTCAACATGAATCAGCCATAGGTTCCAGCCATATATCCCCTCCCTTTTGAAATTCCCTCCCATCTCCCTCCCCATCCCACCCCTCTAGGTTGAGATGTGTATAAGAGACAGATACAGCCTTGACATACTCCTTTTCCTATTTGGAACCCGCCTGTTGTTCCATGTCCAGTTCTAATTGTTGCTTCCTGACCTGCATACAGATTTCTCAAGAGGCAGGTCAGGTGGTCTGGTATTACATACACTTTTGAAATTCCCTCCCATCTCCCTCCCCATCCCACCCCTCTAGGTTGATACAGAGCCCTTTTGAATTTCCTGAGCCATACAGCAAATTCCTGTTGGCTGTCTATTTTACATATATAATGTAAGTTTCCATGTTATTCTTTCCATACATCTCACCCTCTCCTCCCCCCTCCCCATGTCCATAAGTCTATTCTCTATGTCTGTTTCTCCATTGTTGACCTGTAAATAAATTCTTCAGTACCATTTTTCTAGGTTACATATATATGTGTTAGAATACAGTATTTATCCTTCTCTTTCTGACTCACTTCACTCTGTATGATAGGTTCTGGTTCGTCCACCTCATTAGAACTGACTCAAATGTGTTCCTTTTTATGGCTGAGTAATATTCCATTGTATATATGTACCACAACTTCTTTATCCATTCATCTGTTGATGGACATCTAGGTTGCTTCCATGTTCTAGCTATTGTAAATAGTGCTGCAATGAACAATGGGATACATGTGTCTCTTTCAATTTTTGTTTCTTCAGGGTATATGCCTAGGAGTGGGATTGCTGGGTCATATCGTGGTTTTTTTCCTAGTTTTTAAAGGAATCTCCATACCTTTTTCCATAGTGGCTGTATCAATTTACATTCCCACCAATAGTGCAAGAGCATTCCCTTTTCTCCACAACCTCTCCAGCATTTATTGTTTGTAGACTTTTTGATGAGGGCCATTCTGACCAGTGTGAGGTGATATCTCATTGTAGTTTTGATTTGCATTTCTCTAATAAGAGTGATGTTGAGCAGCTTTTCATGTGTTTGTTGGACATCTGATGTCTTCTTTGGAGAAATATCTGTTTAGGTCTTTTCCCACTTTTTGATTGGGTTATTTGTTTTTCTGGCATTGAGTTGTATGAGCTGCTTGTATATTTTGGAAATTAATCCTTTGTCAGTTGTTTTATTTGCTATTATTTTCTCCCATTCCGAGGGTTGTCTTTTCACCGTGCTTATAGTTTCCTTTGCTGTGAAAAAGCTTTTAAGTTTAATCAGGTCCCACTTGTTTACTTTTGTTTTTATTTCCATTACTCTAGGAGATTTGTCATAGAAGATCTTGCTTTGATATATGTCATCAAGTGTTCTGCCTGTGTTTTCCTATAAGAGTTTTATGGTTTCTGGTCTTACATTTAGGTCTTTAATCCATTTTGAGTTTATCTTTGTGTATGATGTTAGGAGGTGTTCTAATTTCATTCTTTTACATGTAGCTGTCCAGTTTTCCCAGCACCATTTATGGGAGAGGCTGTCTTTGCCCCATTGTATATTCTTGCCTCCTTTTTCAAAAATAAGGTACCCATAGGTGCATGGGTTTATTTCTGGGCTTTCTATCTTGTTCCATTGGTCTATATTTCTGTTTTTGTGCCAGTACCATATTGTCTTGATGACTGTAGCTTTGTAGTATAATTTGAACTCAGAAAGGTTGATTCCTCCAGCTCTGTTCTTTTTTCAAGACTGCTTTGGCTATTTGGGGTCTTTTGTGTTTCCATATGAATTATGAATTTTTTACCTACTTCTGAGAAAAATGCCATTGGTAATATGATAGGGATCACACTGAATCTGTAGATTGTGTTTGTTAGTATAGTCATTTTCACAATATTGATTCTTTCTACCCAGGAACATGGCATATCTCTCCATCTGTTTTTGTCATCTTTGATTTCTTTCATCAGTGTCTTATAATTTTCTGTGTAAAGTTCTTTTCTCTCCTTAGGTAAGTTTATTCCTAGATATTTAATTCTTTTTGTTGCAATGGTGAATGGGATTGATTCCTTAATTTTTCTTTCTGAGTGTTTTATTGTTAGTATATAGAAGAGTTACATAGGTATTTTTATTCATCCCCTGGTGATGATGATTTAGTTGCTACGTCATATCCAACTAGGCAAGAATACTGGAGTGGGTTGGCATTTCCTTCTCCAGGGAATCGTCCCAACCCAGGGACTGAACCCATGTTTCCTGCATTACAAGCAGGTTCTTTACTGTCTTAGCCACCAGGGAAGCCCCATATTGACCCTCCTACCACACTATAAATTTCTTGAGCTCAGGAATCATATCTTCTTCATTTTGGCATGTTTCATAGTACCTCCCCAAGCACCTTAAATGTAGATAGGAGTTCCATAAATGCTTGAATAAAAGAATGATAAAGACTGCTAACTTTTTTTTAAAGAAATACTAATGACTCAGTTTCGGGAATGAATTCTGTGCTAAGAAGTTACAGATGCCAGGCAACTCTGATGGCATGACTTCTTCTTTATCCCTCACTCTCCACATGCAGTCCATCAATGAATATTGTCAACTCTACCTCCAAGATATCTGTAATCAAACCTCTCTTCTCTACCCCTACTACTTCCTCCCTAGAACAAATCACCATTATCTCTTGCCTATAAAAGCCTTTTTAAACTGGTTCCCTCACTTCTACTCCTGCCCTGCCTAAATCTAATAGCCTAGTGAGATCTTTGTAAAACTTAGATCATTGTCACCTACTTAACAATCTCCAGCAGCATATTTCCCACTACACTGGAAATAAAACACAAACTTCCTACCTTGACCTTGAAAACTCTGTGATCTGGCCTTCACACTTCCCCAGCCTCATGTCCCTGTACTATCTACCTTGCTCACCATGTTCCAGCTCTGCTGAGTACTGATCCTCATTGTCATGTTTGCTCAAAGCAGAATGAGTAGGTTCTCTTGGTTCTTTTGAGGTTCTCACTGTTACCGGACATTGTCTTTGAGCTTCATGCATTTAGTAGTGGAGATGATTTAGGGAGTGGCCAGAAGCAATTCTAAAGGTTTTTGAGACTTGACTTTGGGCAGAATCTTTGTGGAGTTCATCATTTTCCTGAAAATTGGTATTCCAATACTGAGTTTGAGCTGAAGGAGATATTTGGCTTAAAAGGAAAAGAAAGGAAATCTTGTATTATTCCTGCAGTCATTCCCAAGGGACGCTATGGTATTACTGATAGAAACTAAGGCTGGAGGACAAACATCCTCCACCTTCTTTATCACTCTGGGTGTTGGTTTAGGAAATTGGGCATCATAGCAGAAGCTGACTCAATAGATGGTATTCTGTGAACCTGTCGTCATTTTCCCTGTGTGCTCATATGAAGTCGCCCTCAGCCCTCTGGTGTTACACCCTTAGCTTTAATATATACAGGGAAGAGAAAAAAACTCTTTCATTATTCAGATTCTTGACTTGCTCCCCTTGCTCCTAGAAGCTGTGAAATATGCACCATCCACCTCCTTGCCTTTGGGATCATTGACAAGAAACAGTCTATGATGGGTATGTTTTATCTGCCTCTACATAGATATGTAAACTAGAATATGCTTCACAGCCAAGTCTGAAAGAGAATTCTAAGTACTGTGTTTCTAAACTACTAAGCATTTTTCTAGCCCCTAATATTTGCAGAGCTCTCCCACTTCTTTCATATGGTTGGCTCCCTCCAACCTCCTTTAGAAAAATTGGTGTCCCCGTGTTTTAAAGATTCTATTGTGAAAAAATGGAGAAATGAAAGCAGAAAATCAAGTGTAAAGGCCCTAACCAAATGAGGGTATCACTCTTTACTTTCATATTTGGAAAGCCAAAAGACACCCCTTGACACACATCACAGCATTTGAGGGAGTCTTTACTCCCAACCTAGCATTCTCTTCCCTTCTTATTCACTACCCTGGGCTTCTTTTTAGCCTTGAATGGATCCTGAGGTAGAGGGTAGAGAGGCGGGGGATTCAGCAGATTTATATGAAAGAATTTGACCTGGCTATTCCAAGAGGGGAGGGGAAGTAGAAGAAGTGGGGAAGGTGGAAAGGCAGAACTGGGTACCAAAAGTCCCCTCTACATAAAGTACCTATATCTCAGATGACCAAAATTATAGCTCCCCAACTGACAAGAAAGGTCTTGTCTTAAAGTTCTCTTTAAACTCATACATATGTATATATACACACATATACATAGATATACACATACTTACCCATACATGCACATGCAGACATGCATACTTACCCATACATACACTTTCATGCATTTACATACATATGCATGTTCCTTCTTGGTTGGGTCTGTATAAGGAAGGTCTCCAGATCAGCAGGGTCCTCCAGCTAACAGTGTGAGGGTGTGAGGAGGCCTTCAGAGATCTGTATCCCTTCATGGTGATCAAGCAGCTTTTGCCTCCTTCTGTCAGATAAACAAGCCGTGCATTGTTTTGTCTACTGGCTGTGGACAAAACAGGCTTCCCGTCCTGCTGAGCAGGCCAGAATGAGTTTGAATTCCTTCATGTGGGTCAGGTAGAATGTGCTGGTAGGGGCGGAGGAGGCTGGAAGAGCCATAGAAAGTAAACAGAGCTAATCAAGGACACCATTTTGTGCTTCTCCTTATCTAAAGACTTTCAGAAGAGGAAAGAACCTGCAGTAGGTTATGACCCAGACCTCAGGCTAAGCATAACCCCAAGCAACAGGGGCCATATTTTCCTTCTTGCCTTAGGTTGGATCAGAGCCACGGTTCTCTTTTTGCTTACCCCCTGCTTTCTTCCCTCCAAGTAGTTCTTTAGGGGTCTGCTGGGAGCTAGGCTCAGAGATCAGTAGTTCTGTTGGAAGGTGTTGGGGTGACAGCCTTCTAGAACAGCTAGAGAGTGACTCCTAAAATGGGTCCACTTCCCTCCCCTCACCTCTCACAACAGCCTTTACAAGGGAGCCTTTCTGACAGATCTGTCATTTCCACCTGCATGTGCCTACCCTCCTTGCTCCAGGCCAAGTTCTTACCCTCTGAGTGCTTGGAAAGGACACAGTCATCTTTACCATTCCCTGAACAGAGGAGGTGATGCTTGCTCATGTTGTCTGGAACTTAGCTCTGCTAAGTGAGAAATTACCCCCTTTATCCCAATCCCATCTTCAAGTCTCTCCTTTCTAAATCCCAAACTGGCCAAACTGCTCAAATTCCTCTCTTATCGTCCTCTCCACAGGATTTCTTGAGTATATACTGCCTGTGTCCATCTGTCCATCATATCACCTCTTCTGGTGACTACCCAACTCTCATACTCCCATCCTGCCTCCCTACCTAAGGCAATCCCCAAAACATGCTTGCACCTCTAGTCAAGACTTCCTCAACCCATCTGACCACTGACAGGGCCAGGCTGCTATCACATTTGTTATTCTTTATTTCGTTAGGAAATGGGGGTCAGGGAAGCATTTTTATGGACTGAGTTAGAGAATGGAAGGAGAAAGGCACTTGGTGACCAGATTTGGGAAGGCTAGGTACCCAGGCCTGAGTAATGGGATTAGAAGCGACTGTTTATTCTGATGCTGTTTCAGAGCAGGGGTTATTCCCTAGTGTTGTGCTATTGCTAAAGGTACTGTATTCCCTAGTGTATTGTCAGAATGTGGTTATTACACCAGCAGCATCACCATCACTCTAGAGCTTCTTAGAAAGTCAGAATCTGGAGCCTACTCTAGATCTACTGAATCAAAATCTGGTTCAAGATGGCCAGGTGATTAGTCTGGCCACTGACGTTTGAGAAGTGCTACTCTAGATAGTTAGGCTTGATTTTTGAAACTTCTCTTAATTAGTCCTCTTGCATTCTTCTTCATTTGGCTTTAAGAAATTCTTTTTCTTGCCACTAATAGTACCTTATCCATTATTATTTGGGGTCAAGGATGATATTAATAATGGATATCATTTACTGAATGCCTTTTGTGTGCCAGGCATACATTGAAGATGAGGAAATTGAGTCTCTGTGACATGCCCAAAGCCAAACAATTAGTGTGTTGAAAAGCTGAATCTCCAACCCAGATCTGCAGGCATACTAAATCCCCAAACTCCCACCTTACAGGACTTCTGATTACCAAAGGAGGGTCTGTGGGCTTACTTGGATGGCCCCTGCCTTTTGTAGGCACATGTAAACAAAAGTCCTTTTAAACTTCCCCAGGAGGTCCAGAGGGCAGAGCAGGGAAGGGGCCACCTGGCATGGTTTCCCCAGAGAGGAAGGGCCCTGGGATATTTCTTCGTCTGAGGAAGCTCACATAAGCTCTCTCAGGGGCCAGAAATGGCTGAAATTGGGACCAGAGGCCAAAGGAAACTGGCCTGGAGTATTATGAAGAGAAAAATCCCAACTCTGAATCCCCAAGAAGAATTAAATTCTGATGCTTGAGCTTGGGCTTAGCAGATGTAATAAACTTCTATGGGGCTGCTCTGAGTCCTGGCTGTTGCATAGGTCAGTGAGACATCATGTGGACCCCGAGCCTGGGGCTGGGGACTGTTCCCTCAGAGTGTACCATATAGTTGGAGAGGTTGTTTGTGACAATGGGCTTTAATGTTTTATTTTGCAGAGAGGAAACAGAAGCCCAGACAGGGGGAGTAAATTGCCAGAGGTCAGAGTAAAGTCATGGCAGAGGCAGGGATGCTGACTCCAAGCAGCACTGTTTTGGAGTTGGAGTCTCTGGTGTGAAATGCAGTTTCCTCTGGGTCTGCTCAGATGCCCATAGGATGGACAGACTCTGAAAATACGGTCCAGAATGGTTTGTAAATCTTTCTCTCTCAACAGGATATTCATTCTGGGAGATCTCTAGGTTCCTTGCCCCCAGCGATGTAAAACCAGCTGTCGTGCTACTTGCCTTGCTGGACCTGGAGGCTGCTGGGCCTGGCTGATCTGGGTTTTCCTTTTCTGGGGCTCAGAGGACCTGCGGAGATGGCTGGGTGGAGTCAACCCAGTCCAGGAAGCACAGGAATTCTTTTAAGTGTATGTGTCTGGGGTATTTTTCTCTCTCACTTGCGTGTATTTAAAAAAAATTTTTTTAGACACCCACTTTATCTTTCCCAAACATCATTTCCTTGCTCCTTTCCTGAGTTCTAGCAGTGGCTGGGGGCCCAGCTTCCTTATTGGCCTCTGAGCTATGTAAGGGGGTGGGCCAGAGCTCAGAGGAGGCTGGAGTAGGGAACAGGAGGGCTGTTTGTGCTGCTGGAACTGCCTTTCATTCTTCCCTTTGCCACCAGGGTGCTGGCTACTTTCCGGAGCAGCGTCTTCACTCCTATCCAGCTCTTGACACTGGCCCTCATTCCCTAAGGTGGTGGCCTCCTCTAGGCCCAGCCAGGCTGATGGCCATACCTTGCCTTCGGTGCTACTCCTTTCTGTTCTTGGAATTGGGACCTGACTGTGCCTGAGCCCCTTGGAGCACACACAGGGGCTTGGGCTGATGGCCCCTTCTCTCACGAGGTTTTAAAGGAAGGCAAATGAGTCTCAACTAAGGGAGGATCCAGCTTGCAGAAAGAAGCCCCAGGGGCTGGCTGGAGGGGTTGTTGAGGACCGTCTGAGCTGGCTGGATACCTAGCCCTCTCCTAAGCTATCTCCCCATCCTGGGCAACTTCCATGGTAGGTACTACTGGTAGCCATGGCCATCCTGGCTGCTACCCTTCTTCCCCCTTCTGCTTTCTTTCTTCAATATCCCTTTCTTTTTGCTTCCTAAGAAAGGAATTTTGGGGTAATGAATGATGTGTGTGTGTGTGTGCTCAGTCATGTCCTACTCTGCAATCCCATGGACTATAGCCTGCCAGGCTCCTCTGTCCATGGAATTTTCCAGGCAAGAATACCAAAGTAGGTTGCCATTTCCTACTCCAGAGGATCTTCCTGACCCAGGGATTGAACCCACGTCTCCTGCATCTCCTGCACTGGCAGGCAAATTCTTTATCACTGTACCACCTGGGAAGCCCCGATGAATGATAGTGTGTTTAATAATAGCACCTTAGGAGAAAGGGTAGGAGACTGTTGCCTCTATAGCTAGATTGGTGGTTGGCATTTTCTTTTACCTCTTTGCTTATTTCTTCTCATCCTCCTTCCCCACTGCCTAAGGAGGGAATGGTTTAAACTTTAGGACTACCGAGACTTTCCCTTTTCTGACTGCTTCTTGAGGGAATGCCTAGGAGAAGGCTCAGGTATATAAGCTCTTTAAGATAGATCCCTCTTTGGGGAGGTGGGGGCTTGTGGTATCCTAACAAGGGTTGGAGAACCAGAGCCTCATTCTCAGCTGCTGGTTACTAGCTGTGTGTTCTTGGCAAAGTAGTTCAGCTCTCTGTGTCTCTGTTTCCGCATCCCATAAAGGGGGCATAATAATGGTGCTTACTGATAAGGTTTGCATGAGGATTGAATCAGCTAATGCGTGCAAAGTGCTCAGTGCCAGGTACATCTTAAGTGTCCAGTAAATGTTCCCTGTTACTTTTTTTAAGTTAATGGTATATTAGGCACTGTGCTGAGTGATTTCACACGTGGGACTGCATTTAATCCAGAGTTTAAATCATGAGTAAGATTTGTTGATTGTCTCCATTTTACCGGTAAAGAATTACAACTCAGAGAATGACTGTGCCTCCAGTCACCCAGCTAGGATTAGAATATGAGTGTGGACTCACTCCAAATCTAGGGCTCTTTAGGAATAATAATAGACCAAGTATTAGACCCTATAGATGGTTTCCTTTCCTTTCCCAATCTAGGATTAGAAGGCTCCCGTTCTGACTGCCATTCTTGCACTGGGGTTTTCCTCCCTGTAGCGTGTGCTTTTCTCTCAGTGTTCTCAAAGCCTCCACTTTCTTGCTTCTATCTCCTTTAAGGTTGTTTCCCACTCCTGGAGAAATCCTAGAGAGAGTAGAAGGCTTTGTAAGCTACCTTTCAAAGTATGGCAAGGGTGATGCTAGTGGAACCCGACAGTGGATGGGTACATCTGGGTGGAAGGACTCTTGAACTATCAAGAAGGCTAAGTCTGAGCCGACAACTCTTATTACAGTACCCTCTCCTTATTGACCATATGCTATACATCAGTATGTGTCCCAGAAGCTTTGAGAATGTTCTGCCTCATCCCCATAGTAACATAACCAGATAAGGATTATTGTTTTTTTTTTTTTCTGATAATAAAACTGAAGCTTAGATCGGTTAAGTGACTTATACAGAATCACACATTCAAAGTGGTAGAGTTAGGCTATGAACCTAGTAGATCTGACTCATTTGTCTTTGTCTTATCACCTTTGGGCTTGATACAGTTCATAGGATGAGACTAATGTACATGAAATGATGATGATCAGTATCAAACATTATTTTTGATGGGCTAAATTGTGGGGACTAGATTACTAAGGACGAGCTCCATGGAGTAGACATTACTTGAGCAGTACCTTGAAGAACAGGTGGGACTTAGAGTACCAAAATGGGAGGGGGCATTCCAGGCAGAGGGAACAGTCACAGTCATAACTGAAACTCTGTTCTAGGCAGTTGACAGGCACTGTATCATTTGAACATTACAACCCTATTAATTAGGTACTATCATCACCATCATGGTAGCTAGATCTCTGAGAAGTAAAGGCACCTGTCTAAACAACAGAGCTTGTAAGTGGTGGAGCTGGGATTATAGCCAATGTCCAATTCCAGGGCCTGTGTTAGATTCTACTCGAAAACCAAAAGCAAAGGCACAAAGCTGGTTGCAGAGTGATTGGAGCAGAGACATGAGAGGTTAGGTTGGGTGGGTAAAGATAGCTTAGACAGGGCTTTGAAAGTCAGGTCCAACCAGTGAAGATTCTTGAATAAGAGAGTACCACAATCCAATTGGTATTTGACATATGGTCTAAAAGTAGTGACTGGAGGTAAAACCAGGTAAGACTGGCTGCCAGACTAACACAGTATTTTGGTCACAAAATGTTAAAGGCCTGGACTCTAGAACAGGAGCTGTGGGTGACAGGTTCTGTGGAGAAGTATGGTTATGTAGAATAGTCTCAGTGAGAATGGTTTGGGTATGGGGAGAGAGAGAAAGAGGCCAAGCCAAAGAGATATTGTAAAAGAAGATTCAGTGGAACTCTATAAGGGATTGGATGGTTGGGAAAAAGGTGGTATCAAGGCTGACTGCCCACATTTTAAACCCTGGACTCAGAACTTCAAAAATGCTGGATATGGAAGAAGAGCCCCAAATAAGAGAGGTGCCCAGTTCTCCATGTATCCTCAGTGCCTGGAACTGTGCTACATAGTTAGATACACATGGTATGTAGTATCTACTAGTACATAGTACTTCTGTGAGATGCTTTATAAATAGTTGTTAATGGATGACTGCTGGGTAACAGCCACTGGAGAGATTTCTAGCAACATGGTTTTGTGTGTGAAACTCTGGAGCAGGCACATTCCCCCAAGATCTTCTAGTGCCTTCAGCCTCCCTGCTGGCACTCTGAAATCCATAATAGAACAGTGGCTAAATATGTGGCCCTCACTTCTTCTCCTTCCCATAAATTTTCACTGCTGCAGCTGATCTGTGGCTCTGGTTCCTGACTTTTGGCAGGCATCTTCCACTACCCTTCCTTTTATATCTCCTTCTCTGTGTCTGGCCTGTTACCACTCAACACATGTTTTTCCCAGCAAGGCCATTTTCCTCAGGACTACTTTTTCAGGCCTTACTCCTCTAGAGCTCTGCCTTGCTGGGAATTTCTGTATTTCTGCCAGGATAAGGGGCATTCCCTGCGAATATGGATTCAGCTCTAGTCTCTCTACTGCTGCTCCTGGGAGGTAGAGAGCTGATTTATCCCACTCTATAACAAGCATGTTGAAAACCAGGGGCCTTATCTTAGTCAACTCTGCTTCCTCGCTGTCTAGTATGGAACCTACCACAGTAATTGAATGAAAAAATTAGTAAATACACTATCATCTGTTTATCTCTCTGTCCTCTCCTTTATTTATCATCTATTTCTCTTACTCTGTCATCTTGTTCTCTGTCATCCATTTCTCCCTATATAGTTCCCTGTCCTCTTTCTCAGACTTCTCCATTTCTGTATTTGTTTATATCTGTACCTGTCTCTTATANCTGTTTATCTCTCTGTCCTCTCCTTTATTTATCATCTATTTCTCTTACTCTGTCATCTTGTTCTCTGTCATCCATTTCTCCCTATATAGTTCCCTGTCCTCTTTCTCAGACTTCTCCATTTCTGTATTTGTTTATATCTGTACCATCTCTTCCCTCTTATCTCTGTCATCTACATGCCCATCTGATATCTGTCTTTCTCTCCTTGTTTCTTCTCCTCTCCTCACCTCTCCTTCTCTGTCCTCTCCTCTCTTCTCCCTTCCCTTCCCCTCTCCTTCCTTCCCTCTCTCTCTTCTTCCCCCTGCCCTTTCTCTTCTTCCCCCTGCCCTTTCTCTTCTTCCCCCTGCCCTCTTCCTTCCCCTGCTCTTATTCTTCTCCTCCCCACTTTCTCTCCCTCTCTCTCTCCCTCTCTCATATCAATCATCTCTTTATCCTCTGGCACTACCTGTGCCCCACACATGTTCCCGACTTGCAAGGGTGGCTTCTATTCATGTGAAATATATCAGAGCACGGGGATGGGTCCTGTAGATGCCTGTCAGTGCAAGAGTTGTGGCTGCAGCCTCCCGCACTGGACAGGTACTGTGGTTGCATCCGGGGCCTTGGCCTCAGACCTGTTCCTCTTTATTCACCCCTGCCCTGAAAGCCAGTCTTCCCTGTTAGCCTAATACCGTGCCATCTATCACTTTGTTCTGTTCTCCCTGGCTGAAATGGGGGTTTCTTGCCAAACGTCTACTTACAAACTTAGCAGCCTCACCTCTGTGGCCATCTTGTTCTTCCCTCTCTCAGTGCCTTTACCAGTAAGTTCTCAGGAACAAAGCCTATGCTTGAGGGATCTCTGTATCCCAAGAGGTATGCACCATATCAAACTGAATGAGCCCCAAACTGGAGAATTGGCAGTCAGTTGGTGTTGACTTATTCAAGTTTCTCAATGATTTACCTATTCCTTTCTTAGAGAAAAATGGGAAGATTGGCTACATTTATTTTTTCTCAGAGAAAACTTAGAGTGGGCACATTGTTCATTGAGCAACAGTACTCACATATTCCACAAATATTTATTGAGCATCTACTATGCATCTGGCATTGCTGCATATGCTTGGGATAGACCCATGACCAAAAGAGCCCTATGACTCTCAAATTCTGTATGTCCATGGATTGTCTTTGGGGTGAAGGAGATTTGAGTTCTTGGAGCTGAGGGGGTAGCTGCTAAGATTCCTACACCAGTTCCTTGCAAGATGTGCTACTTCATTTAAGGGAAAGAGGGGGTGGGGGCGGAAGCTGCCGGGGAAGTGATTTCAGCTCTGGTTCCCTAAGTTGACTTCCTGTCCTTTTTTGCTGTAGGAGAAACGCCCCTGTCAGTAGGCCGCACTCATGGCATGTGGCCAAGCTGCTGGAGGGATGCCCTGAAGCGGCCACCACCATGCATTTCCCTTCTGAAGCCTTCAGCTTGTCCTGGCATTCCGGCTGCAACACGAGGTGAGTCTGGAACCTTCCCTTCAAGACAGGCTGGAGGATAGACCACCCGGCCAGTCAGGAGTGCTCTAGTTCCCACTGGAGGCTATAGAGCCCAGAGTGCTATCCTGGAAAAGGAAGGGGGGTGGGGCAGTCCAGAGGACCTGGCTTCCGGTCGTCATCTATTGCTAACTCTCTGTGACTTTGGGAAAGTCCCTTTCCTTTTAGAAAATGTTTCCTTGAAATATTTCACATGGCTTGCAAGACACCCCTGTTTCCTGTTCTTCACCTTATTTCCTTTGCAATCTCTGTCCCTGGCTCCCCCATCATCCTAGTCTCTGTTGTCGGTGACCCCAGGACTGGGTTCTGGTCCTCTTCTCTAGCTATAGTGACTCACAGTGACCTCATCTAGTGTTTCTCATCCAACTCTGTCACACAACCAAAGCCTTCAGAATGGGGACCTCCCTGAATAACAGGGTCCACCTGCAATAAGGATCTCTCAATTTAGGGAGCTACCCAGCAAATGCAGAGAGCTTTTTAAGCAATCCCAGAGCCAAGAAAGCTGCTAGCTTAAGCTGCCTTTTCCCTTTCACAGCAAGATCTTCCCTCCGAGAAGGAATTTCTGTTGATGAGGCTCAGGGAAGCTAAGGGTTGTGTTTGCCCTGACTCAGTATCTTTATCTGATATCAGAAGCCAGGGGCTCAGGGCAGAGGCAGGGGCAGTTTTGTTCTGAAAGAATACACAGAAACACAGTCTGAGCTTGGCTTCTGTTTAAGTGGGGGTGTGGCTGTTTTCAGCAGGAAGGGTGGTGGGGTGGAGAGCAAATCTCCCTGCCAACAAGGAATTGATGGATTCTTAGCCCAGAGGTCTTCCCTGGTGGCTCAGAGGTTAAAGCGTCTGCCTCCAATGCGGGAGACCCGGGTTCGATCCCTGGGTCGGGAAGATCCCCTGGAGAAGGAAATGGCAATCCACTCCAGTATTCTTGCCTGGAGAATCCCATGGATGGATCGCAAAGAGTCGGACACGACTGAGCGACTTCACCTTCACCTAGCCCAGAGGTCAAGTAAGTGGAGTGGCTAAGGGGCAAGGCGGTGAGCACGAATTAGGAGAGGCTGACCTGGAGGATCTTGTGGGTGCCTGCCACTGCTTGGCTCTGGTGTTCGGAACAGTGGCCTTTCTGAGCCGCCTGCAACCTCTGGGGTTCTAGTGACAGGGAGTTACTGGCATGACTTGGCTCAGTTTGGCTTTGTGTGTGGGAAATGGTACTTAAAATTCAAGATTGTATTTGATCCTAGTACCGTCATTGGTCCCCCAAGTTTGGCTTTGCTGTGGGGGATGAGGGCAGCCTGGGTGGGCAGGGGCCGCTACAATGTCAATAGTCATAGTAGAGGGGATGCTGATAACAATACTCATGAAAACAACAATCAAGAGAGGTGCTACTCTCAACCAGGTGTTGAACCCTCACTAGGCGCCTAGAACTTCACTTGTATTATCTGATTTCACCTGCAAAGCAATCCTCTGGTACAAATACCACTATCATTTCTATTTAACAGACAGTGTAGCAGAAGAGCCAGGATATTAGACTCACAGAGCCCCAAGTTCAAATTCTAGCTCTGCTTCTTTAGCAGCTATATGAGCTTGTCATTTTACTTTCCCTCTCTAAGCTTCGGTTTTCTCATTTGTCAAGTGGAGATAATAATCTCTCCCCTTCAGTTTGAAACGAGACATTAGAAAGTGTCTGGCACATCATAGGTCCTCAGTAAACAGTGAGGAATATTATTATCAAGAAAAGAAAAGGGGAATGCTAAAACTGTGGTCCTGTCTGGGCTGTGAACTAGAGCTGGGTAATCTTGAGAAAATTACTCCCTCATAATCACTTCCCTTTGTAGGGCTTGCTTGACACCAGTGGTTCTCGAAAGTGTGGACCCTGAACCAACAGCTGTAGCATCACCCAGAAAACTGTCAGAAGTAAAAGTTCTCAGGATCCACCCAGACCTAAAACTCTGGGCATGGGGCCTAGTCACTTGTGTTTCATTGAACCCTCTGGATGATTCTGATGCATGCTCAAATTTGAGAACCACTGATTTACAAAATAGCCTGACTGAAATTAAATCAGCCCTTTAGGGCCCCTCTCAAATGCTAATAGCCAGTGTTTGTTTCTCCAAGCAGAGAGCAGAGAGCTGGCTCCCAGGAGACAGCAAAAGGCCAGAAGCAATTCTAGACTGACTTAAGGCAGAGAAACAGAGGACTACCCCTAGTGGAGTTCTCACACTGTTAGTCTTTGGATCTTGCCCTATTCTTCTTCCACATATCGTCTTGTCTCCCATTTTACTACATTTCTCTGGCATCCCCAGCGTCCTTCTCATCCCATTTCCCTTCCTTCCACTTTTGCCTTCTCTCCCTCTCCCTTGTGGCATGGGTGCCTCTGGGTTGTCTTGCCTTCTCCCGTGGTAGGGATGGCCAAGGTGGGAAAGTAATCTGGTGACGTGGCTAACTAACCGGTGTGTCCTGTGTCTTGCAGTGACGTGTGTGTGCAGTGGTGTCCACTCTCCCGGCACTGCAGCACTGAGAAAAGCAGCTCCATTGGCAGTATGGAGAGCCTGGAGCAACCAGGCCAAGCCACCTATGAGGGCCATCTCTTGCCCATTGACCAGAGCACATACCCCAACCAGCGTGACTCAGCCTATAGCTCCTTCTCAGCCAGCTCAAATGCCTCTGACTGTGCCCTTTCCCTCAGGCCAGAGGAGCCAGCCTCTGTGGACTGTATCATGCAAGGCCCAGGGCCAACTAAAGCCCCTAATGGTCGCCCTAATGTGGTTGAGACCTCAGGAGGTGGCTGTCGCACCAGTGGGGGTCACCTGACTGCTAGCTCCCAGATGTCATCCTGTCCGCAGGAGGTCTCCCACTCAGAGCCTGCCAAGGCTGCCAGGGGTCCCCCTCAACCTCCAGTGAGGCGAGACAGTCTTCAGGCCTCCAGAGCCCAATTCTTCAATGGGGAGCAGTGCAGGGCTTCTGAGCTTATTGATTCCTTGCAACAGAAGGAGAAATCTAGCTTGGACACCATGTTATCCCCAAGGAACCCTAATAGGTTCTGCTGCCTCAGCGGGCAAGACCAAGTGACAAATGAGGGCCATCAGATCTGTGAGCTCAGCCAAGCTCCTGAATCTAGCCAGAAGGGCTCTGAGCATCTACTGATGGAGGCCTCAGCCAAAGCTGTCGGAGTCCCAAAGGCATATGACAAAACTTCCAGCAAAGGTTCCAGCCCACTCAACCAGGCTTCGGCAGAACTAGCTAAGACTTCTTTTGGCAGCTCTCCACACCTCATAGGACCCACAGGGCATCGCCATAGTGCCCCTGAACAGCTGCTAGTGTCCCACTTGCAGCGTGTGCACCTCGATACTAGGGATTGCAAGGGGACAGAGCTCCAAGCTGGGCAGGATGGGCAGGAGTGGACTGTATCCCCTTTGCACATGCACAGTAGCCACACAAGCAAGAAAAGCCCATGTGCCCCTGCAGGAGGAACCCAGGACCAGCCGAGCAAAGAGAGAAAGACCAAGCCAGTGGATGATAGACCTCTGGATTCAGGTCATCAGAGCCCAAGCAGTTCCCCACATGGAGAGGCTGACGGACATCATCCAGAAAGAGGTTTCCAGGATCCAAACAGAGCAAGCAGAGCTGACAGTGAACCAGTCAGCCAGCAGTCCTCTGGCTCCCTTGCTCAACAAACCAGGGACGGTTCTTCAACCTCTAAAGTAGCTGGCCGCACCGAGGCAACTGAGGAAGGGGACAGTGAGCCCAAGGAGTGTGGCCGGGTGGGCAGTAAGCGAAATGGAGGGTACCGGGGCCGCTCGATCCAAAACCGGCGCAAGAGTGAACGTTTTGCTACCAATCTACGTAATGAAATTCAGAGGAGGAAGGCCCAGCTCCAGAAAGGCAAGAGTCCCTTGTCACAGCTGTGCTACACCAAGGAGCCGGTGGAAGAAACCGAGGAGACCCTGGAGAGTCCTCCACTTCCCTCCTCTAACTCAGCCCTTCTATCTTCATATAAAAAACCACCAAGCCCCAGAGACAAGCTCTTCAACAAGAGCATGATACTCAGGGCTAGGTCTTCAGAGTGCCTCAGTCAAGCCCCTGAGGGTCAAGAATCTAGGATTGGCTTGGAGGGACGAGTGAGTCCTGGCCAGAGATCTGGCCAGTCCTCTTTGAGCCCAAACATCTGGTGGAAAGCATCTGACCCATCCTCGTCAGACTCTGAGAAAACAAGTGTTCACCATGGAGTCTGTGGAGGTCACTGGAGATGGTCACCAGAGCACAACCTGCAGCCACATGTGGCACTCGCCATGGAAGGCCCTTCCAACCCAGGTGACAAGGAAGTGAAAGCATCTACTGTCCAAGCTGGGGAGGAAGCCATCCTTTTGCCCTTTGCAGACAGAAGAAAGTTCTTTGAAGAGAGTAGCAAATCCTTATCTACGTCTCATTTGCCAGGTTTAACCACTCATAACAAGACTTTTACCCAGAGACCAAAACCTATTGACCAAAGCTTTCAGCCAATGAGCTCCAGCTATAGAGAATTGAGGCGCCATCCCATGGACCAATCATATCACTCCACAGACCAACCCTATCATGCCACAGACCAATCATATCATTCCATATCACCCCTTCAGTCAGAAACTCCCACTTATACAGAATGTTTTGCAAGCAAAGGTCTAGAACAATCCATGTGCTGTAAGCCACTACACTGTGGTGATTTTGATTACCACAGGACGTGCTCTTACTCCTGCAATGTCCAGGGAGCTGTAGTCCATGACCCTTGCATTTATTGTTCTGGGGAAATCTGTCCTGCTTTGCGAAAGAGAAATATGATTCCAAACTGCTACAATTGCCGGTGCCATCATCACCAGTGCATCCGGTGTTCAGCTTGCTGTCATAATCCCCAGCATGGTACCCTCGAAGACAGCAGCTTGAAACCTGGCAACACTTGGAAACCCAGGAAGCCGACAGTGCAGGTAAGGACTTGGTTCTTGGATGGATGAGCTTCATTATTCTCTTTGCAAGGAGAAAGCTAGGTAAATAATTTGAAATATAACAATTATAATGCCTTAAAATTATATAGTGCTGGGTCCACCAGCTGGTATCTTACTAACTTTGGACAAGAAATCATCATTTTTATAGATAGAATAAAATAACTTTGCTTCACAAAACCAACAAAAGTGGGCTTTATATCCTGACTGTATAATTGGTATCATAGTGACCTTTTGCAAATCATCCAACCACCAAGAGTTGCAGTTATGTGATTTTTTAAAGGGAAAAAGAATTTTTACCTCATCAAATGGCCAGTGCTAAATAAAGTCTTATTGCCTCATCTTTAAATTGGAGGAAAATAATGGCTGCCTTATGAATTAGTTGTATGGATCAAATGAGTTTGTGTAACATAGAGTGCCAGGCCCAGTACCTGATACAAAACAGCATGTACAGTAAGTCCCCTACATACAAATGAATTCCACTCTGAGAGTGTGTTCATAAGTCCACCCAAGTTAGCCTAGGTACCTAACTAATGAAATCAGCTATATAATATTGCACTGTAATAGGTTTATAATACTTTTCACACAAATAGTACATAAAAAAACAAATTAAAAAATAAACATTTTTAATCTTACACGTCAGTCAGTACCTTGGAAAGTATAGGAGTACAGTACAACAGCTGGGATACAGGGGCTGGCATCGAGTGGACAGGCAAGAGTTACTGATCGGATGTGGCAGAGGAGGTGGGAGATGGTAGAGCTGAAGGATCGTCAGCAATAGGAGACGGAGGGCAAGCTATCATTTCACTCATGCCTGACGTTGATGGCACAGGTTCTGGTTCCTTGCTGGATTTAGTTCTATCTACCATCCTAAAAAAACAGTCCAGTGATGTCTAGGTAGTAGCTCTTTTATTTTCGTCATAGATGACCTGGTAGCCCTAGATTGCCTTCTGAATGCCTGCTGCAACCTTTGATGCATTCTACATTCTACATTCACGTCCTGTGCTTCAAAAACTAACAATGCCTCCTCAGATAAAGAAAATCCCTCTGGCATTTCCTACATCATGTATCTCTTCAGTTATTCTTCCTCTTGTCACTCTGCTCTCTCAGTTATTTTCACTTTTGTTCCCGTCGTTACTGCTTGGCCCTTCTTAGCTTTTATGCTTGCTTCTGGAAATCCTGGGGTTGAAATAAAGATACTGTACTACTGTACTCTATACAGTACTGTACAGTAAAGTACAGAAAAGCACAACCACTTGTAGAGGATGCACGCACATGACAATGTACACCAGATATGTGAACTAACATGATTGGGCATGCGAACACAGTATTTGCATCTTTGAAACTTGAATGTCCATATGTAGGGGACTTCCTGTATTGCCTTTCATTTCCTGCTTTAAAACTATTTCGAGCTGTAAAATTTGCAAATGTCTCCCAGGTTTTGCTTCCAGAGGTCTGACTTTTCTGCTCTTCTGAAGGACAAATCCTTTCCCTTTGCTCCAGTCTGAAGAAGAGACCCAGGTCTAAATTGACTGTAACTATATACCCTAGTTATGATCTACATCCCTAATGCAAGCCACCACCATCCCCCATGGTATTTCTAGGAGGACTTCCATGCCACTGCCAGCTCACTGCCAGACTCCTTCCCCATAGCTTTCCTAGTGCCACCTTTTGGCTGGTGCATTCAAACTAGAAGTTAATTCCTGTGTTGAACTGTTGATGCATAGACTGACACTTCTGAATGACTTAGCATATGTAATTGCTCAGTACATATTCTTTGTTGAAACAAGGGAATTCCTTGGTAGTTCTGTGGTTTGAACTTTGCACTTCCACTGCAGAGGGCACAGGTTTGATTCCTGGCCAGGATACTAAGATCTTGTACGCTGCCTATGGCACGGCCAAATAAAAAAGGAAAAAGAAAGACACTTAGGGGTAAAAGAAGCCTTACACAAGAGAGTATGCACTCTACTATCCTTTTATATAAAGTTCTAAAACAGCTAATCTATAGGAAAAATTTTCAAAACAGTGGTTGCCTGTGGGAGGTGTCACAGAGATTAACTGGGAAAGAGCATGAGGAAACTTTGTTGTGTGATGATCTATATCTTGAAAAGAGAGTTACACAGGTGTATACATTTTCCCGAACTCAGCAGATGTATACTTAATGTTTGTGCATTTCACTGAAAGTAAATTTTGCCTAAAATATTGTAAACAAATATCAAACTTTATATAATGGATATGTATGCTTGAGTTTTTGAAAGGCATTGATCTATGCAGTTTATTTCTAGTTTTCAGCATACAGATGTTGCACATATTTGTTACATTTATCTCTTAAGATTGCATGTTTTAATGCCATTGTAAATAATATTGTTTTCTTAAGATCAAATTAAAATTCTTTACTACCATATAGAAATGCTATTTAATTTTGTATATTGGCCTTGTATCCTGCAACCTTGCCAAACTCACTTTTCTTGGTAGATTTTAAAAGATTTTCTACAGAGGCAGTCATGTCATTTGCAAATATAAATGATTTTGTCTTCATTTCCACTGTGTATGGCTTTTCTAGGAGAAGGGGTCCTATTGCACTCCCTAAGACCTTCAATACAGTGGTTAGTAGAAGTGGGGAGAACAGATACTGTTGCTTTGTTCCCAATTTTTATTATTAAGTTTGACGTTAACTGTAGATTTTTTGGTAGGTGCCTTATAACAGGTTGAAAATATTCCCTTTTATTCCTAGTTTATTGTGATAGCTTTTATCAAGAGTGGATGTTGGATTTGTTTTTTCAATTATTTTTTTGTATCTATGGAGATGATCATATAGTTTTTCTCTTTTAATCAGTTGATATAGTGAATTACAGTGATTGATTTTTAAAATATTTATTATTTATTTGGCTGATTGGGTCTTAGTTGCAGCATGCAGGATCATCTGTTGTGGCACTTGGGCTCTTCCTTGTGGTGCTTGGCCTTCTCTCTAGTTTTGGTGCAGGCTCAGTAGCTGTGGCACATGGGCTTAGTTGCCCCAAGGCATGTGATATCTTAGTGCCCTGACCAGGAATTGAACTCCCGTCCTCTGCATTGGAAGGCAGATTCTTAACCACTGCCCCACCAGGGAAGTCCTACATTGATTGATTTTTGAAACAAGAACTAGCCTAGCACTGCCAGAATAAATCCCACTTGCTTATGACATCTCAGCCTTTTTATATGTTACCAGATTTGGTTTGCTAATAGTTTGTTAAGGTTTTTTGTTTGTTTATGTATTGATGTTTCAGGGATTTTAGTCTATAGTTTTCTCATAATGTCCATGTCTGGTTTACATATCTAGATATTGACCGTAGCAAATCAGTTGGGAAATGTTTTCTTCTCTCCTATTTTCAGGAAGAGTTTGTATAGAATTGGCTTTTTTTTTTTTTTTTCCCCTTGCGTGTTTGTTAGAATTCATCATTGAAGCCGTGTGTACCTAGAGTTTTCTTTGTGGAAAGATTTTTAATGACAACGTCAATTTATTTAATAGATACAGAGTTATTTGGGCTATCTATTTCTTCTTGAATGAGCTTTGGTAGTTTGCCTTTCAAGGAATTTGTTGATTTCATTTAAGTTTTCAAATGTATGGGGTAAAGTACTTTGAAATACATAAAGAATTTAAGATGAATTTGTGGATGGATAATGGAACAAATAGATATGTGATAGGGTAAATATAGTAAAATACTAACTGTAGAATCTATACAATGGTGGATATATAGATATTCATTGTAAACTTGTTCAACTTTTCTATATGTTGGAAAATATTTATAATAAAATGTAGGGGGGGAAAGGAGAGGAAATATAAAATAGTGGTTTAAAGGCATGATGGTAGAACCAGACTACCTGGGTTTGAATTCTTAAGCATTCCCATCTAAAAAATGGGAATAATAATAGTACCTATTTCGTACATTGGTTGAGAGGGTTAAATGATGTAACATATACAAGGCACTTAGAACAGTGACTGCTAGATAGTAATTATCTTTTAAGGGTGAGTTATTATCTTTTAAAATAAAGGGAGATTTGGGCTTACCTTGAGAAATTTTTGCCAAAAGAAGGATCTGCATGTAGACAGTGGAGGAAAAGGGTTAATGTTTGGGATGGGATAAGCAGAAGATGGTTGCAGAATTGTCAGCCAGTAACTCCATGAAGGAAAGCAGTGAAAATTGCACATTGTAGTAGCTGGCGGCAGCAGTACAGGTGTGCCTGTGCCCATGCATGCCTCTTCTTTTATATTCTGAGGGAAAGACATTTTGGCCTCCTAATGTCTGTTAGATGAGCTAAGTAGGTCTGCTTAGATGCTAGGCTTTTAGACATGTGGACGGCCATCCACGAGGCACTTTGTGCCCATTTCTACCCCTGCCAGCTGAACTCACCTTCCCCTCAGATATGGGAAAAACTTTTAGCATGGGTTAGGATTCCCCAGCTCAGCTGGCTAGGTAGTTGTGATGGTGGCTATCTGAAGTAGGGTTGAGATCCTGCTTGTTATGCCCCCTGGAAGTGGTTGGGAAGCTAACTGGCTCCTATTTGGTGCTGTTAAGAAAACTGAAATCAGCACACATCTAAATCTTTCATGCTTCATGCCAGTTAGTTCTGCATATATATAAAATTATTTCATTTAGCAATTATATGAGATATGTTATAGTAGGACCCCATTTTCCAGCTAAGAAAGCTGAGGTCACACATCCTACAAGTGGTGAGGCCAGGATTTGAACAACATAATGATTACCAACATTTGAGTATCTACTGTGTACCAGGTGCTGTTCTAGGTGCTTTACACGTATCAACTCACATGGTTGTCAAAGCAGTCAAGAAATAGATACTGTTATTATTATGATCTCTATTAAATAGCTTGAGAAAATGAGCTAAGATAAACTGCTAGGTAGTCTGCCTGAGGTCACACACAGTGTGTGATTTGAATCCATGTAGCGTAGCCTCCTGGAGAAGGCAATGGCACCCCACTCCAGTACTCTTGCCTGGAAACTCCCATGGATGGAGGAGCCTGGTGGACTGCGGTCCATGGGGTCGCTAAGAGTCAGACACGACTGAGCAACTTCACTTTCACTTTTCATTTTCATGCATTGGAGAAGGAAATGGCAACCCATTCCAGTGTTCTTGCCTGGAGAATCCCAGGGACGGGGGAGCCTGGTGGGCTGCAGTCCATGGGGTCGCATAGAGTCGGACACGACTGAAGCGACTTAGCAACAGCAGCAGCAGCAGCAGTGTAGCCTCTGAGGCCAGGCTCCAAGTTGTGCTACCTTGCCTCTCCATAAGCTGATTGCAAAGCCCATGCTCTCTCCAGTCTGGCAGGATGCCTTCTAGCAGTATAACTTCACTCAGGCACCAAGTTCCTACCGTAATCAATCCTCATCCACAACAAATCGTGGAGATAAACTGCCTCTTTGATTCAAAGAGTGCATACAATTTACAGCAACCTAAGTGGCTCAGCAGGGAAAATAATGTAAGGTGACACTGGGGACTTGGGGAGATTGAGAGTTGGGACAGAACTTTGTTTGCTTTGGACACTGCTATTTACTGAGCACTCCCTATAGGGCTAGACAGGGAATGGACAGGAAATCCTGGCTCCCACTGTGGCTGAATGAGTAATACTGTCTTTGAAAGCAGGGACATCTCACAAGGGCGTCAGGCACAATCTGAAGTTGAACAAGTGGTTTTTGCTGCTCTAACTTGATAGGTACAGGCAGCGAGACTGTTCTGGTTATGTGAAAGCTGTGAAACCTCATCTATTCTATGGCCACTAAGATCCCTAGCCGCCTACATGCCAAGTGCTGTACTAGGCATTCTCTGCACACATCCCATTTTATCCTCACTCCTGGGAACCCAGCAAGCCTGGATAGCACAGTCCTTATTTTCCAGATAGGAAGTTTGAGGTCCTGGGAGGTGACATAGCTGCTCTCAAATAAAAAATATCTTAACCAGAATGACTGACAACCACATCTTACCTACAAAAGGTAGTAAAGTTTTTTTTTTTTTTTTTTTTTTTCTGAGGCAAAGGTAATAAAACTTTGAACAGGACCAATAATAGCATTTAGGGAGAGAGACTTTGGAAGATGAGTGAGGTTTAAGAAAAATTGCATTCCCAACGGACTAAATTCTGAGTCTCTAGGTAGAAGATATGAAATGCTGAAATCAGAGAGAATGTCAAAGGCAAATTTTCATTAGGCTTGGAGCTAGGATAGAAGGCAGGGACATTTCTACAAATGGCATATGCGGCTTGGGCTGCAGTGAAAGAATGCTTGGGCAAAGCCCTTATGGATAAAATGCCCAGGGTGAAAAGTCTGCTCCTGTAATATGGGGAATGTGGCACCCAGCACACATGTTCCCCAGAAATGAGCCCAGCTCAGCCCCTTTCAGCAGATCTGGGAGGAGGAGGCAGGGCCCCTACAGTACTGGGGTTGGCTGGTGTGCATGTTCTCTAGCTGCCTCCCCCAGGACAGGGATGCGGCAGCAGGAGTACTCAAAGTCATCTCAAGGGCTGCAACGTCCAAGAAGATGCTTTCTATGGTGGAAGAGGCTAGAGGAATGAGCAGGTCCACTGGGCAGAGCAAATAAAAGGATCTTTGCAAGAGCCAGAACAAACAGCAAACATGCTAAACTGGTTTTTAACATGGTTTGGGAGGGGAGTAGAGTAAAAGGGTAACTCAGAGTTTCTAGACCACACTGCTGAGGTCCCTGAGTGCTGTCTTAGACTCTGCATGGCCCCGGCAGTGCAGAAGGCCTCCTGACAGAAAGGCAGCCCTCTGGGTACATAGTTCTCTACACCCTGCATAGGAGAGTAAAAGGAATCAGCTTGCGGGGCAGGGGTGGCACCTGGCCTTGGACAGGCTCCTGACCGATTCACAGTTTTGAAGCCGTCTAGATTACCTGGCTGCTCAGAGCTCCCTAACTTATCAGAATTTTGCTTTGCAGGAATTTCCTGGGGACAAATGGAAACCAATAACAGGAAACAGGAAGACCAGCCAGTCAGGGAGGTAAGTTGACCACTCATGGAGTTGGGTAAGTTAGTACCTCTGAGGTTTCTGTGGAAATTGATAAGGTTTTCTATTTGCTCTGCTTCCTTTGAGCAACCTGGTCTGGTGTCAATACCAAGGGGTTGACGTATAGATGGAATCCAGCCTGCCCCCCAGGCAGCTGGGCTATAGACCAAACTGACTGGTAGCACATTTTGGAATATGTCATAGTCAGGAGTGTTGCAGGACATTATGCTTATCAGCTCGGAGGCCTGAGGCAAGTGCCCAGGCACAAGGACATGGGGATTAGACCATGCTGAAACATAGATGGGAAGGCATAAAAAACGATGCTTACCTTCCCAGTGGCCACTGGGTGATTGGAGGGGCCAGAGAGGAGGCAAGGCTGTCCAGCCACTGCTGTGCCTTTGCTTCAGTGTTTCTTGTGTTCTGCCACCTTTCTTTTCATAGGACTCATTGAGAGCTTTAGCTCTGCTCATTAAAAATCCAAGGCAGAGCCTGCTGACAGTAGGTTAGAATTCCTGAAGAAGGTAGAAACATTTTTACAAATGGTATATGTAGCTTGGACTGGAGGGGAAAGAGTTGCTTGGGCAGAGCCCTTAATAATGCCTTTAATAGTTTATACTGATTTAATAAAAGGCAGAGACCTTAATAATGCCCAGAGTGGAGACTCTGCTTCTGTAATGTGGGGAACATGGCACCTCATGCTCCAAAGAGATGAGCCCACCTATCATAGTGATCACGACGAGGAGACAGTTACCTCCTCCAGGGTCCTCTCCATCAGCCTGGTTGGAACCCCCCTTTTGTGACGTTTCTCTTCTATCCAGTGATATACTTTTCAGCCAGTTCTTCTCCAGGACAGTATTAGATATTCAACACAACCCCTTTCCTCAAAGACTCACAGTCTAGTAAGGGTGCTCAGTCACAGCTGACTCTTTGTGACACCGTGGCCTGTAGCCCGCCAGGCTCCTCTGTCCAAGGGATTCTCCAGGCAAGAATACTGGAGTGGGTTGCCATTTCCTTCTCCAAGGAATCTTCCCAACCCAAGGATTGAACCCACATCTCCTGTATCTCCTGCATTGCAGGTGTGTTCTTTACCCACTGAGCCATTGGGGAAGCCAAAATTACACTGATTCTTTTACTCAAACTCCACAAATGAAGGACAGGTGGGGAAGATGGCTTTTAGCTGTGCCTCTGTGGGGGCACCTAGGGAGAGGACTAGAATCTGGGTCTCTTGATCTCTGAAAATCCCAGGGTTCTTTCCAGGGCTCCACATTATCCCCTGTAATTTGGTAGTCAGGCAGAAATAGTTTTGGTTTTCTTCTGACTCCAAAGTCTGGGAAACCTATGTTTTCCAGTTGACAATGGAAAGAGAGGAAGCCAGCATTTATTGATCTTCTACTAAGTGTCATTCATTGGGTTGGATCTTCTTATACCCATAATCTCATTTTCCACAACAGTTGATTATACTACCTGTTTTATAGATGAGGTCTAAAGAGGTTATATAACTTAGCTGAGGTCACACATTTAGTTAAGTGATGGAGCCAGGATTCAGACCCAGCTTGGTCTGGTCCCAAAGTTCATGCTTTTTCTTCAATCAAGATCCCAGGGGAAACCCTTCAAATGGACCCCTCATCATAATTTCTCAGGAATCTAAGGCCTGGGTGGGAATCCTATGGGATTCTGTGACTGGTCTTGATTGTTCTTGGAGAACTTTCACCATGTTCTGGTGGGTCTGCTGAGTTTCCCATATTAGACTGAGACTGTCGAGAAAGGAGACAGCACCTTGGTCATGGATGCCTCCATGCCTAGCACAGTGCCTGACACAGAGAAGCTGCTTGAGATATTTTTGTCATTTGCTTACCAAATGAAGAAACAGAGCCTCTTCCACCATTGAATGGGTGAATTGACACAAAAATAATAATGCTGACTTAACATTTCTTGAGCACAGTGCTCGATTCTAGGCAGCATTCAAAGCACTTTGGAAATATTAAATATCACCATAACCTTAAGGGGTATATACTATTAATTGGAGAGCCAGTTGACAGAAGAAACTGAAGCACACACAGATAAATTCATTTGCCTAATGTCCCACAGCTAGACCCTAGTTGTTGTTTTTCAGTCGCTAAGTCATGTCTGACTCTTTGTGACCCCATGGACTGCAGCACAGCAGGCTTTCCTGTCTTTCACTCTCACCCAGAGTTTGCTCAAACTCATGTCCATTGAGTTGGTGATGCCATCCAGCCATCTCATTCTCTGTCTCCCCACTCTCCTCCTGCCTTCAATCTTTCCCAGCTTGAGGGTGTTTTCCAATATGTTGGCTCTTCGCATCAGGTGGCCAAAGTACTGGAGCTTCAGACTAGGTAATCTAACTTCAGAGACACTATACTATGCTATGGTGCTTCTCCAAAATGGCTCTCTTACTAATCAGCCAGTCAAATAGGAGGATTTTATTTAAAACCTGGTGTGTGTAATGCCTGTTTTGAAGCAAGCAGGGAAATATTAGAGAAAAGCATCAGGAAGCATAATGCCTGCCCATCCCTAGCTTGAGCAAGGAAGACTAATCTATACAAAGTTAAGTAACAGTAATAATAAATTACCATTTGCAAGACAACCTAGATGCCACCAGCTAAGTTATACATAATCTGTTTTATCTTCCCCAAAACTCTGTCAGATAGGCATTGTTATAGGGCATTGGTTCTCAAACTTGTGTGCATTAGAAACACCTGGAGGACTTGTTAAAAAAAAAACTGGGATAGATGGTAGTTCCCACCCCACCCCCAGGGAGTGTGATTCAGTAGGTATGGAGCATGGCTCAAAATATGCATTTCTAACAAGCTCCCCAGGTGATGCTGATGCAGCTGGTTCTGGGATCACATTTTGAGAACCATTGACTCAGATAAAGAATCTGAGGTTCAGTGGAGCTAAGTAACTTACTCAAGGTCTCACAGCTATTAAAGGGACAGGCCAGGTCTTCAACTCAAGCCAGTAGCTATAAGGTGAAAAGTGGTTTAAACAAACAAGAAAAGCCTGACACATGATAACAGGCCAATACATGTTAAGTATCATTGTGCCCTATTTAAGTTCACTGGGGGTTAAGAAAACTGAAGGCTGGAGTCTAAAGAAGGAAAGGACCAGAGAGGACACTAAGCAGGCTGTATGGCAGGAATAAACCCTGCTGGTTGTTAAGCGTTCTGGCCTTGAAGTCAGTCTGTGTACTAAGTTGCTTCAGTCTGACTGAAGTTGCCTCGTATCTGACCCTTTGGGACCCCCTGGACTGTAGCCCACCAGGCTCCTCTGTCCACGGGACTTCCCAGGCAAGAATACTAAAGTGGGTTGCCATTTCCTTCTCCAGGGGATCTTCCTGACCCGGGGATTGAACCTGTGTCTCTTATGTCTCCTGCACTGGCAGACAGATTCTTTACTGGGAAGCCACCTGGGAAGCCCTTTGAAGTCAGTCTGCATGGGTTCAAATCCAGGCATTCTGTTCTCTAGCTCTGTGAACTTCGCACGTGGCTTTCTCTCCATGCCCCCGCTGCACCTTTCACTCCATCCCATTGGTTTCCTTATTTCTGAAATGGGCTAAGAGTACTTACCTTCTATGACTGTTGTGTGGATTAACTGAGTTAATATATGTAAAGCTTTTAGGACAAAATATGGCACCATAAACCTTCAGTAAGTGTTAGTTGTAAAGAGGAGGAGGATGAGGAGCAGCAACAGCAACAGTAACAGTGGAGAAAAAGGGTCAAGAGTGAAGTATTGCACCCGGATAGTTAGGCCTTGAAAACTAGATAGGATGGCAAATATGGAGGTGACTGAAGATTATTGGTCAGGTAAGTGACATGGTAAATATGGTACTTTAGATAATTTGGCAGCATTTGCAGCCTAGATAGGTTGGAAGGAGACCAGGTTGGGGCAGTGATCCAGACATGAAAGAGTGTGCCCCTGTATTGGGAAGGTAAGTGGAGAAGAAGGGACAGATAAATATGTGTGATATTTGGGGGGGAGATGTTTATTGTGAAAGCAATATTACAGGAAATTTAAAACAGAATAAAAGGTATCCTAATTCTTACCACCCTAACACCCTGATTGTTTTCATTTCCCTGCCAGTCTTTATCTATAGGTATAGAGGATTGGCAGGGGTCTCATGATTATAATAACTGTGTAGATATAATTTCGTGTGTCCTGCTTCTCTTTTTCCACTAGGCATTTCTTGGTAAACAGTTTTTCCTGTTGCCATAAAGGCTTCCTCAGTAGTTATAAATTTTAATGGCTGCATAGTATTTCACCAGCTTAATGTGCTCTAATTTGCTTAATCATTCCCAAATTGGTGGATAATTAGGTTTTTTCCAATTTCTTGCTATTATAAAGTAATGCTGCTGAAAAATCTTGAGCAGCTATAACCTTTTTCTAATTTTAAATCATCTCATTAAAAACAGTTGTACAGAGCTGCGATTACTAATTAAAAGAAAACGAACATTCTTATTGTTCTTGATTTATTTCCTAAACTGCTTTCCCTGGAGGTGTTTTACTCTGCCATTAGCAGTATATGAGAATACATTTCCCCTAAAGTTTGCCATCATGGAAAATTTTCTAATGAAGTAGATTTAAATGGTACCTATTTTAATTTTAATTTGCTTACTTTGATTATTCTGTTTTGAAATTTTTCATGTATTTAATATTTGCATTGCTTTCCGTGTGAATTGTTGGTTCAGATTATTTGCTCATAAATACATGACAACTTTTGAGAAAAAAAAATAGAAAGAACTCAGTGATTGGAACTTGGGAAGAAAGGAGTTAAGCTAAAAAATAATTCTGAGCCCCAGTGACTTGGAGAAAATTATTGACATATTGGGGGCAGGTGAGAACGGGACCTGGTGTGGTAGAGATGACAAGTTTGAGTTGGGATATGTTGAATTTAAAGTTAGCGAGGAAGGCAGGGAAATGCTTTTGAGCAGGCTTGTTGATCACCTAGCCAACGAGAGTAGGATGAAGAAGAACAGCCAGCAAAGGAGATTGAAGGAGCAAGCATCTGGAGTGGTAAGAAAGAGAAGTATGCCAGGGCACCATCACAGATGATAAGGAGAGGACTGCTATTGGCTTTGACAGTTTGGACTCACAAGTGAGCTTCAAGAAAGCAAACTTAGTAAAATGATGGGCATAGAAAGTAGAAGGCATGATGGTCTGTAAAGGGAATGCATAGAAGAAATGCACACAGCTTTACACATCCTAAATTCACCCGTTTTGAGTGTACAATTCAGTGAATTTTGGTTAATTTGAAAATGGAAGTGTTAGTCGCTCAGTCGTGTCCAACCCTTGTGACCCCATGGCTCCTCTGTCCATGGAATTTTCCAAGCAAGGATACTAGAGAGTATAGCCGTTCCCTTCTCCAGCAGATGTTCCTGACCCAGGGATCAAACACTATGTAACCATCACCACAATCCAATTTTAGAACATGCCCATCTCCCTAAAAAGATCCCTTTTGCTCACTTCTGAAGTAAAAGTGAAGTACTAGTCACTCAGTCGTGTCCGACTCTTTGGAGCCCCATGGGCTGTAGCCCACCAGGCTCCTCTGTCCATGGAATTCTACAGGCAAGAATACTAGAGTGCATAGCCATTCCCTTCTCCAGAGGATCTTCCTGACTCAGGGAATGAACCCAGGTCTTCTGCATTGCAGGCAGATTTCTTACCATCTGAGCCACCAGGAAAACCCCTTGCTCATTTCTAGTGACTCTCTATTCCCAACCTCAGCCTCAAGCAACCACTAATGATTCCATTTATATGAAATGTGCAGGATAGGCAAATTCATAGAGATACAAAGTAGATTAGTGGTTGCTTGAACCTGAGGTTAGAAATAGAGTGATTGCTCATTTCTAGTCACTGTCTATTCCCAACCTCAGCATCAAGCAACCACTAATCTACTTTCAGTCTCTGTTACTTTGCCTACCCTGTATATTTCATATAAATGGAATCATATAATATATGGGCTTTTGTGTCTGGCTTCTTTCACCTAGCATGCATTAGAAGTTCATCTTTAGTGTAGAATGTAATAGTATTTCATACTCTATTTTTTTCCAAATATTTCATTGTATGGACATACCACATTTTATTTATCCATTCATCCATTAATGGACATTGGATTGTTTCCACTTTTTAGCTATTGTGAATAATGCTGCCATGACTGTTCACACACAAATTTCTATGTGGACCTCTGTTTTAAATTCTCTTGAGTATTTAGGAGTAGAATTTCTGAGCCATATGATAACTCTGTTAACTTTTTAAAGAACTGCCTGTTTTCCAAAGTAGCTGTACCATTTTACACTTCCAACAACAAAATAGGAGGATTTCAGTTTCTTTTCATTAATTTTAATGAAATGATATGTTACTGTGTGATTTGGAAAATAGTTTAAAATAAGATGCTTGAAAAGATATATCTTCATGTGAGAAATATCAATAACTTCAGATAGGCAGATGACACCACCCTTATGGCAGAAAGCAAAAAGGAACTAAAGAGCCTCTTGATGAAGGGGAGAGGAGAGTGAAAAAGCTGGCTTAAAACTCAACATTCAGAAAACGAAGATCATGGCATCCGGTCCCATCACTTAATGGCAAATAGATGGGCAAACAGTGGAAACAGTGACAGACTTTATTTTCTTGTGCTCCAACATCACTGCAGATGGTGACTGCAGCCATGAAATTAAAAGACACTTATTCCTTGGAAAGAAACTTATGACCAACCTAGGGAGCATATTAAAAAGCAGAGACATTACTTTACCAACAAAGGTCCATCTAGTCAAAGCTATGGTTTTTCCGTTAGTTATGTATAGATGTGAGAGTTGGACCATAAAGAAAGCTGATTGCCATAGAATTGATGCTTTTGAACAGTGGTGTTGGAGAAGACTCTTGAGAGTCCCTTGGACTGCAAGGAGATCAAATCAGTCAATCCTAAAGGAAATCAATCCTGAATATTCATTGGAAGGACTGATGCTGAAGTTAAATCTCCAATACTTTGGCAACCTGATGCGAAGAGCTGACTCATTAGAAAAGACCCTGATGCTGGGGAGGATTGAAGGTAGGAGAAGTGGACAACAGAGGATGAAATGGCTGGATGGCATCACGAACTCAATAAACATGAGTTTGAACAAGCTCTGGGAGTTGGTGATGGACAGGAAAGCCTGGCATGCTGCAGTCCATGGGGTCACAAAGAGTTGGACATAACTGAGCGACTGAACTGAACTGAAAAGACATTTATACATTTAAAACTGTCTAAAAAGAAGTTGGTAAGAAAAGGAAGGAGAGAAATGGGGTGGTAGTTAGAGAGGGAAGAAAGGTTTAAGTTAGTGGTTCTCAAAATGTAGTCCTAGGGCTTCCCTGGAGGTCTAGTGGTTAAGAATCTGGCTGCCAACGCCAGGGACATGGGTTCTATCCCTGATCCTGGAGGATCCCACATGCCACAGAGCAACTAAGCCCATGTGCCACAGCTACTGAGCCTATATTCCCTAGAGCCTGTGCCCTGCAACAAGAGAAGCCACTGCAATGAGAAGCCTGCCCAATGCCACTAGAGAGTAGCCCCCCTCACCATACGTAGAGAAAGCCCTCAGGCAGCAACAAAGACCCAGCGCAGCCAAAAATAAATTAATTAACTAAAATATGTAGTCCTAGGACCAACACCCGCAGTATCACCTAAGAACTGAAGTAGAACTGAAAATTATTGGCCCCTACCCAGATCAACTGAATCAGAAACTGAGGCAACATGGCCCAGAGATGTGTGTTTTACAAGCCCTCCAGGCAATTCTGATATAAGCTAAATATAAGAACTTCTGGTCTAAGTGAACTTTTGATCAGGATTTGGGAAATTGGCTTAAGTTTAAAAACAGAAAGGGGAGGTCAATGGAAAGGTCATATTGGTGCTGAATATGGAGCTGGCAGATCATAGTTTATGATCTCAAGGAAGATGAGAAGGCCTAGGAAAGGTCAAGGGCAAAGATGACATTTAAAGAGAAATTCTGATGGAGCGAGCTTCCACTTACCTTCCCCAGACTACACACACATTTTTAACTTTTCTTATGTCACTTCTACCCCACTCCAGTACTCTTACCTGGAAAATCCCACGGACAGAGTAGCCTGGTAGGCTGCAGTCCATGGGGTCGCTAAGAGTCAGACACGACTGAGTGACTTCACTTTCACGCATTGGAGAAGGCAGTGGCAACCCACTCCAGCGTTCTTGGATGGAGAATCCCAGGGATGGGGAAGCCTGGTGGACTGCCGTCTATGGGGTCGCACAGAGTTGGACACAACTGAAGCGACTTAGCAGCAGCAGTAGCAGCATGTCACTTCTATCACAACTAGAATGATGAGTATCAGTTCAGTTCAGTCGCTCAGTCGTGTCCAACTCTTTGCGACCCCATGAATCGCAGCACGCCAGGCCTCCCTGTTCATCACCATCTCTCGGAGATCACTCAGACTCACATCCATCGAGTCCGTGATGCCATCCAGCCATCTCATCCTCAGTCATCCCCTTCTCCTCCTGCCCCCAATCCCTCCCAGCATCAGAGTCTTTTCCAATGAGTCAACTCTTCGCATGAGGTGGCCAAAGTACTGGAGTTTCAGCTTTAGCATCATTCCTTCCAAAGAAATCCCAGGGCATAGATCTGATAGATAGAGTGCCTGAAGAACTATGGAATGAGGTTCGTGACATTGTACGGGAGACAGGGATCAAGACCATCCCCATGGAAAAGAAATGCAAAAAAGCAAAATGGCTGTCTGGGGAGGCCTTACAAATAGCTGTGAAAAGAAGAGAGGCGAAAAGCAAAGGAGAAAAGGAAAGATATAAGCACCTGAATGCAGAGTTCCAAAGAATAGCAAGAAGAGATAAGAAAGCCTTCTTCAGTGATCAATGCAAAGAAATAGAGGAAAACAACAGAATGGGAAAGACTAGAGATCTCTTCAAGAAAATTAGAGATACCAAGGGAACATTTCATGCAAGGATGGGCTCGATAAAGGACAGAAATGGTATGGACCTAACAGAAGCAGAAGATATTAAGAAGAGGTGGCAAGAATACACAGAAGAACTGTACAAAAAAGATCTTCACGACCCAGATAATCATGTTGATGTGATCACTAATCTAGAGCCAGACATCTTGGAATGTGAAGTCAAGTGGGCCTTAGAAAGCATCACTACGAACAAAGCTAGTGGAGGTGATGGAATTCCAGTTGAACTGTTTCAAATCCTGAAAGATGATGCTGTGAAAGTGCTGCACTCAATCTGCCAGCAAATTTGGAAAACTCAGCAGTGGCCACAGGACTGGAAAAGATCAGTTTTCATTCCAATTCCAAAGAAAGGCAAGGCAAAAGAATGCTCCAATTACCGCACAATTGCACTCATCTAGGTGGGAAAATTAAATGTATATTCTTGAGCCACTCTGCCTGGAAGCCTGCAACAAAATTTAATTCCAGGTAGTTGTGCTCTTGGTTGTCTCCCTCCACTGTTATTTAGTTTGTGTACAGAGAATACAAATGCATTTTAATATTAGCAGGAGGGGAAAAAATTGGCGAGTAGCTCTGCTGGGAGGAAAAGGTACATAAATGTGACGTATTTAATAGCTCAAAGAAATTATTTTATGGATTATCTCTCTTGGTTTTCTGTACTTACAATTGCCTCCTGTGGTCTTTTCCATTTTTCCACTTTGCACAGACCTTTAAAATGTGTAGGGTGTATATACACATATATAGCCACAGTTAATCCTCACAGCAACTCTGTATGGTTAAGCCTTATTTTCCCGATTTGACCGATAAGGAAGCTAAGACTCAGGAAAGGTATTGCTGTACTATTATTAATAACAACAACAAAAGGTATAATATCTAACATTTGTTAAGTGTTTATTGTATATCAGGCACTGCTATAAGCATTTTCATGTGAATTATTTTATTTATTACTAATAATGACTCTAAAAGATAGTTACCTTTACTGACACAGTTTTAAAGGTGAAACTTATTCTCAGATAGATTAAAGTCACTTGCCTAAGTTCAAACAAGCATCTGACTCCAGAGCCCATTACTTCTGGAATTATACAGCAAGTACATGACAAAGTTGGAGCATTACCCAGGTTTTTCAGTTCTAGGCCTAGGGCTCTCTTCCTTCTCTTTATCACACCACATCACAAGCAGAGTGCAGACCATCCAGTACACATTTCCTGTTTGCCAATTGAGTGAAAGAAAATGGATAATTGAGAATTGAATCTCATTTCATTAGGTAGAGTACACTTTTCAGGAAGGCTCATGGAACCTTCAGAGGCAAGAAAGGATTTGTCAAAGAGCATGACAAAGTGAATTTAAATACTTGGGTATTAATTTAATCCTGGCTTCCCTGGTGGCTCAGAGGTTAAAGCGTCTGCCTCCAATGCGGGAGACCCGGATTCGATCCCTGGGTCGGGAAGATCCCCTGGAGAAGGAAATGGCAATCCACTCCAGTATTCTTGCCTGGAGAATCCCATGGACGGAGAAGCCTAGTAGGTTACAGTTCACGGGGTCGCAAAGAGTCGGACACGACTGAGCGACTGACACGACACGACACAAAACTTATTCAAAGAAAATTAAGAAACTCTAATGGGAGAAATAAAGACATGAATAAATGCATAGCTGTTCTCTGATTCAATTTGGGAAGACTAATACAGTAATGATTACTCCCTAAGTTAATGTATAGATTTAATACACTACTGATTAGAGTCACTGTGGGATACTTTATCGAACTTGTCAAATTCAGAGTGAAATTTATCTGAAAGAAAAAGTGGGCAGGAAGACCAAAGAATACATTTATTTAAAGAGGCAATGGTGGTAGACTTACCCTATCAGATTTTAAAGTTTGCCATAAAGTGACAATTATTAAAACCATATGATAGTGGGTTGAAAAAATGTCAAACAGTGAAATTAAATAAAAAAGAGAGATTCTAGGAACAGATTCTAAGACTACAGAGCACACTGGAGGCAACTGTGAACTGCAGAAAGCAATCATCTTTCTTCAATAAATGTTGAGAACTGCAGGTATCAGTATGGAGAATAATTAACGTAGAGCCACAGCCCATACAATACTCTATAGTATAAATTTCAGAAAGCAGACCAGTGGAATAGCATATTCATTCCAGCTATGGATGAAAGATAAATTTGTGCCTATTAAATGGAGGATATCATCAGAGACAAGATGGATGATTGTTATATAAAAGTTGGGGAAAGAAACTTATGTACAACAAAATGTAATAAAAAACTAAATAAGAGAATGAGAAAAATGTCTGGGGTCAGCATCACAGATAACAGTTGACTGTCCAAAAAATATAAAGAATGGATACAGATTATAGAAGGTCAGCTTTCAGATTCAGCTTCATAAAGGACAAAGAAAATAAACAGCCAATTTATACATGAGGAAATAAAGACAGTAAAATCATTGCATGGAAAAGTACAACCTCTCTACCAATTAAACAAGTACAAATAAAAACAACTTCAAGGTGTCACAATCAGCTTATTAAATTATCAACAGTTGAGTGAAATTATAAATAGAAATTACAAAACCCTATCTTGACAAGACTTGAGGAAACAGTATGTGTTTCCTGGAGCAGTATAAATTAGTTCAGTTTTCTTAAAAGACAATCTAGAAATATGTAACAAGAGTTACATACTCCTTGATCTAGCATGCCCCCCCAAGGACATAACCAAAAAAGGGAAAAGTAAGTTGTTTAAAGATATTTGTAGTAGTGCTATTTATAATCATGGAAAAGATTTACCAATCTAATATATCATCATGTTGGTATAGTATATAGCCATTAACTATGATGGGTATACAAATATTGGGTCTTGCACAGATTTGACTATTTGTAATAATATTAACAACAAAAAAGGCTAAACTGTAAACCACATGTTAAATCTGATAGTAGCCACGTACAAAGAAGATTCAGAAAGGCATCTGGTAAAATGTAAACAGCTGGAGCTGAATGCATGTGGTGTTCTTTGGGTACATGTCAACTTGCTGGAATTCATAACAAAAAAGAAATCTGAAGAAGAGGAAACTCACATTGGTTTGATGTAGGCCTGCAAAGTTAAAGATCAAGGGCTTTGGAAAAATCCCTGTACCAATGACAGACAGTGTTACTTAGCAGCCATGCTTGATCTCTCTGTTAGCTAGAATTTGTTTTGCTAGAATTCTCCATCAACTAGCATTTCTGCTTATCTGTCTTGACTTTTCTGAGGCAGTACATCACCAGACCTCTGTGAATCTTCAAATTTGTTACCATCACTACAACATAGAACCTCTCCCTCCACTCCCACTAATGAACATTTTATTATCTGACTTAGAGCCATTACTTTCTCAAGACCTTTACATTGCTCTTCACTTCCATCATCAGCGCTAGTTGGCAAGTAGTTTGCATTACAGAGAAGCACTTTTTCTCTCTACCAGGGTTACTGTGCACCTGTGTACCTTGACCCCAAATAGAGACCCATCAAGCCACATTGACATGCAAGTGGCAAGTGCTTGACTAGCCTCCCTCCTTTGCTTGGTGACTTGCCCTGCAAACCAGTATTATAATACCTTGCAAGTCAAATTCATACCCTTTGCATAATGATAAGTTACTACCCTTCATGGACCTTTAGGGTTACTCTTAAAGGGTTAAAACCTCAAATGGCATATACATGCATGCTGAAGAACTAGTCTATAATAATAATTGCCATTCGTAATTCAGCACCCAGATTGCCTTTTAAACTATTTGAGATAAAATTATGTTCTTTGTAACTTTGGTATTAAATCTATTCCCCTGTCTTTGAAATTCAGTACCTTAATACCTGGTATTAGAGAAGGTAATGGCACCCCACTCCAGTACTCTTGCCTGGGAAATCCCATGGACGGAGGAGCCTGGTAGGCTACATCCATGGGGTTGTGAAGAGTCGGACACAACTGAGCGACTTCACTTTCACTTTTCACTTTCATGCATTGGAGAAGGAAATGGCAACCCAATCCAGTGTTCTTGCCCTGAGAATCCCACGGACAGTGGAGCCTGGTGGGCTACCATCTATGGGGTCGCACAGAGTTGGACGCAACTGACACGACTTAGCAGCAGTAGCAGCAGCAACACCTGGTATACATGGGGATTCAAATATATAAAAATTGCTCTCTCCCTCTGGCACATCCATTGTTTAACATTGGTGGGGCACTGAATTTCCTTAAATAGCATCAAGATTCCCAGAGCTTTGTGGACCTCCAGTATACTCATTTTATTTTGTAAATGTTCATCCCACTTGTCACATGGGTGGTATGTATATAGTTAATTAAAATTCCTTTTTGTTTTAAGAGTTTTTTTAAATGGGTTTATACCTCTTAAGAAACCCTAGTAAGTTGGGAACCTGGAAGATAATGACTGATTAAAGCAGTGTATGTCAAAGTATGATTTGGGAGCAGCAGTACCATCATCATTCTGAAAATTGTTAAAAATAAAATTTCTACACCTTGCCCCAGATTTACCAAATCAGAAATTCTGGGGATAGGACTGAGCCACCTGTGTTTTAATAAGCCTTCCAGGTGATTCTGATGCATGTTTAAGTGTCAGAACCACTGGTATTAGAGAATAGAGCCTCAATAACCTCAGGCAGCCTAGTCCTCTGTTAAATTGTGCTGGTGGATATCAAACCCTCTTGACCTCTTGACAATACATTATGTGCACTTAAAATGTCTTTTATTAAATCTCTTGAGAAGGTTATGAGAATGCTGAAGAGTTAGCATGTTGTGCTGGCATAAACCATGGGCATTGGAGTCAGATGGACCTTGGTTGTAACTTCTCCCGGTTGCTTACATTGTTTAACCTCCCTGAGTCTCATTTCTAACATGAGCAAGAGAATGCTTAAGCCACAAGATTGTCTCAAGGATGAAATGAGATCGAGTCTGTTAACTGTCCAGCCCCGTGCCTGACACATGATGGACTTTGAGTAAACAAGAGCGATCACTATTCTCCTTTAGCACCATGTTTGTGACACTACATAGAATTCAGAGGAATAATGGGAAAACCTTCTTGAAAACTCCAAGCTGGGGTCATTGGAGGGAGGGATCTAAGCTTCACCCAAGATAGCCACAATAAAGCAAGGACTTCTCAGATCTCTTCAAAGGACACTTTGCACCAGACTCCTGGGGGCTCTATAAGGCTCAGGGCAAATCGTGCCACTTGTGTTTGCTGTTGCCAGACTAATTGTTCCTTACTTGAAGTTCTGTGGCCCCAGAGTCAGAGAAGGGTGGCAACAATAAGCGTTTTGGGCCCTTCTCCCTCCCTGTGTAGCCTCCTTGTGTCTCACTTCCTGGATCTTGCAGATATTTCCTTCAGCAATAAGCTGGGAGTGGCTGTTTCTCTTGGAGCAGTCGTATCTTTTGGCTGCTGAGAAAGGGGGAAGGGGAGATGGAGCTGGAACTGTGCCATCTCGCTGCTGAGATCCTGGAATGCCAAGCTATTGTGGTGAGGTTAAAAATAAAAATTCCAAACAGAAAGCTTCAAAAGGCCAAAGGAGGCAGGAGGAGATTTTTCAGCCTCTGCAAATATTGGTTTTCATTTTCAATTACTATGAACCCCTCCCCAAAAAAGATTGTAACAAAAGGGGAAAATCTATTTATCAGAAGCACAGTCTACCTGTGCCAAGAGGAAAAGAGAATAACAGCCTAGGACTTGGCACATAATTTGCTTTTGTTTTTGAGATGTAGTCTCCTTGGCTGGTGTCAGCAAAGCCCTTTCTCAGACTTAGCTTTCATGCTTCCTCCGCTCTCTTCAGCAAGGAGCCAAAGTCTTTGAGAACGCCTTGTGATGAATGTAGTGTGAGTACCTTTTGCCTCACTCCAGGAGTCCTTGCTTCAATGTGATCCTCCCTTGGAGCCAAATAAGGCAAGTTCCAGTCTAGACACTACTACTACTCAGTAGCTGGTAAAATTAATTACCCTCTCTAAGCTTCAGGATCCTCATTTTCAAACTGGCAGTAATGGTATAGTTACTTCAGTGAGCTTGTGTGAAAAGTAATAGAAATAGATAAGCAGAAGTGCCTACAACAGGACACATAGTAAGGAATAACTAAGAAACCATAGTTCTTTTTCCTTAATGAAGTTCCTTATCCTCCACTCTAGGAAAGAATCCTTACTTGGTCTCAAAGAAAGCTCTAGATTTCTATGCATATAGGGCCTCTAGAGAACACTGTTCTTGGCTTGAACCTACACACTTCAGTGGAAGCCTCCCATTCACCAGTCTAGGGCTTCCCAGGTGGCACTAGTGGTAAAGAACTCACTTGCCAAAGCAGCAGATGTAAGAGACTCAGATCATGATCAAACCCTTGTTCGATCCCTGGGTCAGGAAGATCCCCTGGAGAAGGGAATGGCAACCCACTCCAGTATTCTTGCCTGGAGCATCCTATGGACAGAGGAGCCTGGCGGGCTATGGTTCATGGGGTTGCAAAGAGTCGGGCAGGACTGATGTGACTTAGCATACATGCATTCACCAGTCCACTTCAGTTGTTAGTGCCTGGAAAGCAAGGACTATGGGTTTTGTTCCCCTTAGATCTGGTCATCTTGCACAGTGTAATACTGAATGACAGCTTGGAATGACGTATATACACATTGGCCCAGCTGATCTCTTTGAGAGCAGTCCTTCCCCTTTTCTGGAGTCTTGCCTATTTCTGCTCCCCTCATGTAAGTGACTCTGAAAGTTTTAGGCTACCCTTACACAGGTCGTGTCGGTGGGAGGGTTGTGCTTTTCAAATTAGAATTTATACAGAGAATAGCAATGTCCAGGTTGCCTTGCTGGAGCCCCGTGCCGTGGATAGTGTTATAGTGCCATGGATTGCATCACTAAATGTCCCTACAAGAGTGTGCTCTTTTCTTCCAACTGGTTCTGGAGTTGGCTACTTAGAGGTAAATTCTGTAAGGCTGACATAACTGATTAATACCTAAACAAAAAACAACTTAGAATATCTAGTCTTGTTGATCTTCACACTGCTTTTAAGCCTAAAACTTGGCTTTTTTTTCTCTCCTTTTTAAGTAGTTGAGAAGAGTGAGTAAATGAACCTATGGTTAAAATCCTTGGTAATCTAGGGCCTCCTGGCTCAGCAACCATGTATCTGAGCTAAGACCCAAGTTCTCTTGGTTTCTTGGCTGTTGACTCGGGCTGAACATTAACCAGAGGATAGTGCAGTTCAACTCTCTTGATGAGAACAAGGAGTAGGGCTGAAGCATATAGCAGTGAAGGTTGTACATTGCACAGTTTGTATAACCATATGCAGGGACCCTGAGTAAGTGACTACACTCTAACAATAAGTATCCTAGTGTTATTCGCGCAGTCATATCCGACTCTTTGCGACCCCATAGACTGTTCCCCGCTAGGCTCCTCTGTTCATGGAGTTCTCCAGGCAAGAACAGCATTCAGTTCAGTTCAGTTGCTCACTTGTGGCTGACTCTTTGTGACCCCATGAACCGCAGCACACCAGGCCTCCCTGTCCATCACCAACTCCCGGAGTCCACCCAAACCCATGTCCATCAAGTTGGTGATGCCATCCAACCATCTCATCCTCTGTCATCCCCTTCTCCTGCCCCCAATCCCTCCCAGCATCAGAGTCTTTTCCAATGAGTCAACTCTTCGCATGAGATGACCAAAGTACTGGAGTTTCAGCTTTAGCATCAGTCCTTCCAAAGAACACCCAGGACTGATCTCCTTTAGAATGACTGGTTGGATCTCTTTGCAGTCCAAGGGACTCTCAGGAGTCTTCTCCAACACCACAGTTCAAAAGCATCAAT